>OVAX01001695.1:0-40182 GCA_900406405.1 Lepidium africanum | reverse complement strand
TTATTATTATTATTATTATTATTATTATTATTATTATTATTATTATTATTATTTTCTGAATTATTCCTTCTATAGATTGTAAGATTTGTTTTGATTTAACAATCTCACAGGTTGCTATGAAGGTGTTAATAGTAATTCACAGAACATTAAGAGAAGGTGATCCAACATTTAGAGAAGAACTTCTAAATTACTCACACAGAAGACATATACTCAGAATTTCAAACTTTAAAGACGACACAAGTCCTCTTGGTGAATATAATCAATTCTCTCAATCTCTATTGGGACTGTTGTGTTTGAGCCATCATGATATATATATATATATATATATTGTGTTATGATGCAGCTTGGGACTGTTCTGCTTGGGTTAGAACATACGCACTCTTTCTAGAAGAACGACTTGAATGCTATCGAGTTTTAAAATATGACATCGAGGCAGAGCGTTTGCCAAAAACATCAGGTGCAGCTTCCAAGGTTTGTCTCCTCACTTTTCAACATCAACAAAAATCAAAAAGAAATATTCTTATTACCAATGTCAATGGTGTTGTGTAGTCGCATAGAACAAGGATGTTGTCTGGTGAAGATCTGTTAGAACAATTACCTGCATTGCAACAGCTTCTTTACCGCCTTATTGGTCGTCAAGTAAAGTCATATACAAACTCAAAAAAGTTTTCTTACTTTTTGTTGTTGTTTTTTTTTACGCTGGAGAAGATTGTCTTCTTATTTGTTTTCAGCTTTGCAGCCTGAAGGAGCGGCTTATAGAAACTATTTGATCCAATACGCTCTTGCATTGGTGCTTAAAGAAAGCTTCAAAATCTATTGTGCCATTAATGATGGAATCATTAATCTTGTAGACATGGTTTGTACATAATAAATGCTTCATTTACTCTCTTATCCGCTCTCTACTTAATTTGCTCTACGCTTTCGATTTAAAAGTTTGAATATTTCTCTATGTCACTGTAGTTCTTTGAGATGACAAGACATGATGCAGTTAAAGCTCTAAACATCTATAAACGAGCTGGTCAACAGGTGAAGCAACTACGCTTTTTTTCAATAGTTTTTGGCATATTAATAAGCTTATTATCCGAGATTTTAAAGCTTCTTCGCTTGTATGATGTTTGTATTTGCATAGGCTGAAAATCTGGCTGAGTTTTATGATTACTGCAAAGGGTTAGAGCTCGCAAGAAACTTTCAGTTCCCAACCTTAAGACAGGTTAGTTCTTAAGATTTGGGATTGGGTTTGTTTTAAGTATAAAAACTGAATTGTGATTAGCTTCTCATTTATGTAAAAACCGGTTTCAGCCTCCTCCATCGTTTCTGGCTACAATGGAAGAGTACATTAAAGAAGCGCCTCAGAGTGGTTCTGTACAGAAGAAACTGGTAAAAGGAATTCATCTCTAATCATATTCTCAATTCATGGTTGTTGATGCTCAAAATCTTTTAAGGATTTGACATATCCTTCTGTTTACATCAACAGGAGTATCAAGAGAAAGAGGAAGAAGAAGAAGAAGAGAAAAATAAAGAAGAAGAGCCTGAAGAACATCCAGAAGAAGAAAACCAAAACGAAAACACTGAAAGTGATCCTCCGCTTATCGGAGAAGAGGAAGAAGAGCCTAAAGAGGAGAAAGAAGAGGAAGAGACAGAGCCTTCACCATTGATAGACACTGATGACTTACTGGTGACTCTTCATCATCTCTACACACATTGTAGAATTACCAAACCTCATCAAACTCACTAACTCTTTTACTTGGATTGGTGCAGGGTCTGAATGAAATAAACCCAAAAGCCGCAGAGATCGAGCAAAATAATGCATTGGCTCTCGCAATATATCCACCAGGTTGAGGGAAAAACATAAAAACAAAAC
Organism: Lepidium africanum; assembly: GCA_900406405.1. Classification (NCBI taxonomy): domain Eukaryota; kingdom Viridiplantae; phylum Streptophyta; class Magnoliopsida; order Brassicales; family Brassicaceae; genus Lepidium; species Lepidium africanum. The sequence goes on along the minus strand of OVAX01001695.1, from coordinate 38,321 downwards.
CCCATTGAGTAAAGTTAGACCATTGTGGGAAGAGATCATAAGTTTTTAACATTTTCTCAATGCAGGACATGAAACTTCAGCACCATCTAACAGTCTAAGCTTAGTAGAAGCCGGAGGAAGTGGTTGGGAGCTTGCACTTGTCACACCACAGAACGAAAACAACAACAATAACAACAACCCTCGCCCTGCAATAGCAACTAAACTCGTAAGTCTCTTATTTAAATCAGAACTTGAAGTACAAGAATCAGTTTTACTAATTAGAGCCTCACATTGTATATATGTTTAGGGTGGAGGATTTGATAATCTTCTGCTAGACAGTCTCTACGAAGACCATACAGCAAGAAGACAGATCCAATTAAACAATGCGGGCTACGGATTTGGAGCCACGGCTATGACTGCAGAATCAGCCTTGCCAAATCCAAATCCGAACTCCAATCCGTTCGGGATGCAACAAGATCCTTTTGCAATGTCTAACAACATGGCTCCACCAACCAACGTTCAAATGGCAATGCAACAACAACAAATGATGATGATGAATAATCAAAATCCATACAATAACAACTATTCACCTTATCATCAGCATCAATTCTCACCAAATCCTTCATCATCTTCATCTTCTCCTAATCCTTTTGGTGACCCTTTCCTTGCTCTCCCAGCTCCTCCTTCATCTTCTACTCAACAGCAACACAGTCACCATCATATGCTCCTTTAGAAACACCATCTCAATGACTTGTCTCTNGCTTTTCTTTTTTTTTTTTTTTTTTTTTTGTTTATTCTTCACTTTGAATTGATTCAGGTTATTATTATTCTTTCATTCTTTTCTAGTATAAGACTTTTACCCATTGTCAGGATCTTTCTTCTCTTTCTTTTACTTAATTTTAATATTTATTGCAGTTTATTCTAACTTCATTTTTGTACAGATCATAAAAACCACAGAAGACAGACACACATTAATCCACAAAAAAAGTCAGAAGCATATGTATATAATCTAAAATTCTCCCTATTTATTTCTCATCCGGAAGACTCGTATGTTCTGTCTAGTTTTGGAATTTATTTCAACGGGAAGAATTAACGGTCAGGCGCATACCAAAAAAGGAGGGAAATTCAGCATTTAATGCATTCTTCTCGTGTTACTAAGAACCGTTGGAACCGTGAGGACTAAAAACCCTAGGATATTCATGTTCCTTGTGCTAGAAGAAACCTAGATTCCTAAAAAGACCTCAAAGTTTCTCGATATACATTACAATTTACACGCTCTCACACAGTCAAATGGCTTAAATATTACAAAATTAAATGATGTAAGAGGAGTCTTGTCTTTAATAAACTTTACATTTCCGACAACATATTTCCAATTCTACGAAGTTCTCTAAGAGCTTCTTCAAATGTTACTCTTCCATTATCAGTCATATTCTCCGGTGAACTTAGCTCTAACACCTAATACCAAAACATGTAAAAATATCAAGGGGTCAAGTCATGTTTGATTTTGGTTCTCAATAATCATTATCTATTATTCGATTTTTGAAAACTATACCTTAATATGTTCAAGCATTGACAGTCCTGTGATCTTTAATGCATCTCCATTGCTTGCAATTGAATCTGAATCTGTCTTTCCATCTTCCAAATCTATCGATTTAGTGATGATCTTCCCATCTTCAGAATCTATTGGATCAGCTTCTTCATTCGTTTCAGAGGTCTCCTCACCAGACAAGTTTCTACCTAATCTCCATAACCTCTGGAACTTCCCCGTAAGACCCTTCGTCTCTCTGAAAATATTCGTATTTGATTTTGCCAGCGACTCCTCAGGAACTGAAAGAGGCAACTCTGTCTGGTTCTCACTTCTGCCTTTATCAGAATTTTTCATTATAGAATCCAGGCATGGTGAGTCAGATACTGTGGACGAGCAATCAATATCGGTATTGGTTGGGAACTCAGGATGGTTGATCTCTTTTTCTCCAAGTTGTCGAGATAAATCATTGAGTAGACTACGCCTAATAGGCAGCTTGTTTCCGCTTTTATTTGCTTCATCAGCTGGTAATGGATCGGATTCCGTCCTCGAAAGCCTTAGCTTCACTCTTTCCGACCAACTCTTCTTCTTCGGTTTCTGCAACGCTTTTTTCTGTCGTGCTTCTTCTTCTGCGCTGAAAACTCTCCACTTTTCTTCCCAGTAGTTCTCAGGTACTATTCCCAAAGGTGAAGAACCAACTAAGATCGAATCAACTGATAGGCTGTGACCTCTCGTTGGTTTTCTTGATGCTTTAGGAACCAAATCACGACGAGCACTGATTCCCAGAGCCAGAGTCTGCAATGACTTAGCCTTTTCAATAACTTTACTTAGATCAATATCCTCTGGAAAATTTAGCAACTTCTTCAGAGAAGAAGTCGCATTTTCAGTTGCTAGCAGCGATGATCTCAAATAAAGTATCATTGAAACTGCCATTCCTGCGACCAAAGCTCCCCGGGGAGAGCTAAGGATCATGAATTCAAACCCAAGATCATCCTCAATACCTCTCTCTATCTTGGAATTTTCAGCAGAAAAGATCTCATCCCAGACGATCAACAAATTATTCAGCGGAAACTCTCGCCCGAAAAGAACCCGTAACCAACGGAGTGCAAAGTACTGTGGTTCAACGCCAAGCTCAACGAGATGGCTGTGAAGAGAAGCATCAACTAGAGATAGTAAATGATACAATGCCTCGGAAGCTTCGATCACAGGAGGCAGTCCTGTGACAGAGTCGTTTGAAGCAGAATACACGAAGAAATTTGCTACAGAAACCGAACCAAGGGATGATCCTCCATACATAAGAGCGTCAAACATTGAGTAAGCGTCGTGTTCCATGAATTTCTCAGAGAGAACGATTCCCAGTTCGCCTTCCGCTCCATAAGCATCACTCAATAGCACCGCGGTCTGCGTCTCGGTGTCAAGTTCATCGAAGCTCTTCGGTTTTTTCTTTTTGGTGCTTCCAAAGGGGGGACCATTTCCATCATATTCTTCTTCCTCCATGGAATCATCTAAAACTTTTTTTATATCGAAATCATAAGCTCCAGAATCACGTTCTTGAAACGCTAGTTCGTCAAACAAATCAGTAAATTGGTCTTCATAGTTTGATCGAACTTCAGTAAGATATTGCACATCCACTTGAAGAACATAAAGCAAAGGAGCCAATAGTTCATGCATCCCTAAAAAACCAAAAAGTCGTATAACGCCGTCACAATCACAAATCACCTTTCGCAATTCACCCTTAAAATATCAAGTATCTAACCTTGTCTATAACCAATCTCAGGGTGCTTCAAACACCACAAGAGAAGTATCCGTCTTAACATCCCTTGACATCCAGAGGACTGAAAGTAACTTCCATGTTCTGGATACAACCGAGAAAGATCTTGATCGAGCGTTTTCTCGAGCTCTGCGTTACGGAAGAATCTTCCCCAAGTACTATCTACACAATCCAGCGACTTCACAAACATCATTACATTGGAGAGAAATTGCAATGAATGTATCTGAGAACTGACAAGTATTGTTTTGGATTATACCAGGATTTTGTGATAAGGGATTATCAATCACTGAATCTGAAGACTTTGGTCCTTTCTTAGGCAAATGTGGATCAATTAAGAGTCGTCTTCGCAAAGCAGCATATCTAAGAAACAACATATCAAAATAATTAATAACACTTTAACCAGAATTCTTTGTTCCATAAATGATCTGAATCTGGAGTTACCAAATTGAGAAATGCAAACCCTAAACACAGAATCTTCAAAGAGTTGCAAATAAGAATGATGAGAATGTAGGTGAAAGTCAAAACCTTCTTCTGGAATCAGCGGTTACTCTGCGAAGCTCATCGATGGTACATGAAGGAGAAGATGGCAAAATCCCAAGGTTTAGTCGCCATCGGACACCGCGAAGATTCTCAAACCGGTGATCTTGAGACGACGAAGCATTGGAAGTACATGGGTCTTGTGTTCTTATTGCTCTCTGGATTTCTTCAGAAATCGCCATGTTTTTTCACACACAAAAAAAAATCTTGCTTCATTCAATCTTCGATTTCCTGCAAATCAATTGTCTGTTTCTGATGAAATTTTAAGGAAAGGTAACAAAAATTTGCATTTTTTTTTTTTTTCTATTAGTGAGAAAAAACATAAATCATTCTCTTTTATTGACGAATCGAATCAATCGTATTCAAATTTTTTCCGCACGAGGCTACGAATCTGAGTATATTCTAGGAGCCGAGAATGGTTTGGGCAATTTTTCATATACCCCTCTGTATAAGTTTTTATGCTTATATGGACTTCTTATAAAACTTAACTAGGATGCAAAACTGAACTGGACATACCGATAGCTAGTGCTGGGATTAAAACCCGAACCGATTTTTCCAATACAACCCGAACTGAAAATTAGACAAATCAGTTCGGGTATTTAAATGTTAATTGGGTAATGTTTTGAGAGTTCGGGTATTAAAATGGGTCGGTTCGGAAGATCGGTTAGATCGGTTATCCGAAGATCGAAATGTTGTTTAACCACGCTTCCACTCTCATTCTTCGTCTTCCGATTTCTTGATTTGAGTATTCTCTCACGCCTCATATCTCGATTTTCTTCACTCTAAGATGGCTCAAGATTACCTCTCAGGATGTAAGTTCTTCTTTTTCCTACGCTTAGGTTCTTTAGGTTTTGGGATTTTAAATTTCTTTTCTTGTAGTTTTACTTTGCTTCGCTGAATGAATTCGCTTAATTCTGCTTAACAATACATCACATTACGGGTTGATGAATCGATCTACAATTTTGCCAAAAAGAGATTGACCACTTCATAGACTAGTGTTATTCTTTGTTACTCTAACGAAATTTCTCAGGTCATTTGGTTTGAAATTAAATTGATTGAATTGGAACATTTGTGTTTGTCAATTGGTTTTTGTAATTGAATTGGAACCATTTGTGTATGTGATTTGGTATTTCAAATTGAAACCATTTGTGTTTATCTTTTGGTATTTGAATTGGAACCATTTGTGTATGTGATTTGGTATTTCAAATTGAAACCATTTGTGTTTATCTTTTGGTATTTGAATTGATTGAATTTGATTGTGTTGAAACCATTTGTGTCATTCATTTGGTATTTGAAATTAAAACCATTTATGTCTATCATTTGGTATTTAAAATTGAAACCATTTGTGTTTCTCTTTTGGTATTTGAATTGATTGAATTGAAATCATTTGTGTTTGTCATTTGATATTTGAAATTGAGTTGATTTAATTGATTGAATTGGAACTATTTGTCTTTGTCATTTGGTATTTGAATTGATACAAGTTTAGAACCATCTGAGATTTGGTAGAATTTGAACCATATGACTTGGATAATCTTCTATTTGTAGGTGGTATTTGCAGAGAGACAATGATGATTTCATTGACGAAGATGAAGAAGTTTTAGGACCGAATGAAACTAGAAATAGAAAGAAGGCAATAACTAGAAAATCAACCAGTGAGATTCCACCAAGACCTAGGAAGAGGCCTTCTCGTAGATCAGCAGTATGGGAACACTTCATTGATAATGTGAATGTAAAAGGATCAGTCAGCAATTGTCGGTATTGTGGGCAGCAAATTAGATGTGACAAAAAAAAAACATGAACAACTCTCATGAAAAATCACTTGGAAAGATGTAAGTTGTTCATGGCTTATAAAGAGAGTGGATTTGAGTCTGTTTTGGTGCTTGATAGTAGTGGTGTAGTCACAGCCATGAAGTATGATAAAGACTTGTTGAGAAGGTCAGTGAATGAGGTGATTATACTAGCTGAGCTGTCTTTTTCGTTTGTGGAATCAGAGGGGTTTAGGAGATCTGCTTCAATGTACTCCCAATGTACACAGTTCATTGTAGGAAGACAGCAACTTCAGACATTTACTCAATGTACCTGCAAATTTGAAGATGTTGTTTGTTTGTGATAAGAATAGAATATCTCTCACCACAGATATATGGACAACTCCTACTACTTCATGGAGTTACATGGTGGTGACAGCTCATTGGATTGATGTTAATTGGGTGTTACAAAAAAGGATAATAAGCTTCAAACCTATCACTGACTATAAGGGAGAAAGCATTGCTGAACAACTTAGTGAGTGTCTAGAGGATTAGGGAATTGCAAGTGTATTTACAGTGACAATTGACAATGCCAAGGTGAATGATAAAGCATTGAAGTTGTTGACAGATGCTTTGAGGTACTCAGTCATTAGTTAGAGATAGTGCACATCTACACATTTGGTGTTGTGCTCACATTCTGAACCTGATTGTGAAAAATGGTCTAGCTTCAGTGAATGAGAGTGTAGTTGCCATTAGGAATGCTATAAAATGTGAGATCATCGACCCTAAGACAAGAATCATTTCAAAACCGGGTTATGTCATGGAATGTAAGTAGAGGGAGTGTTACACTTGACTGCATTACAAGGTGGAATTCGACATACCTTATACTGACATCTGCTCTGAAATTCAGAGGTGCATTTGAGAAGTTGTTTGCAGAAGACAAACTTTACATTGAGTATTTAAAGGAGGTAGATGAAGATGGAGAAAAACGGTTTGGTCCTCCAACTTCTAGTAGTTGGGATGAAATTCAGAGTTTGGTGAAGTTTCTTAGATTATTTTTCAACTGCACTTTGGCATTTTCAGCATCTAATACAATGACATCTTCACTTTGCTACAATGAGATAGTCATCATAGAGCATCATCTTATTTTATTAAGCTCCCACAATGATGAGGTTCTATGGAAACAAGCAGTAGCCATGAGAGCTAAGTTTGAGAAATATTGGGATGGACTTTTCAACATGAATCCATTACTTATCATTGCAAGTGTCTTTTACCCAAGGAATAAGATGCAGTTTGCATCTATTTGTTTTGACAAGCTCTATGGTAAAGACAATGAGGAGAGTAAGCATCTAAGATCCTCAATCAAGGAAACAATGAAGAAACTATATGAAGAGTATATCTCTAAGGTAAGCACCTCTTCTCAAGCTGGATCCAAGAGTGATATGGGCGATTCTGAACAAGGAAGTCATTTGCTTTTTAATTTGTCTGATGATGATAGGTATGACAGGGATGCTTCGTATCAAGAGAAAGATAATAAAACTGCTAATAAGGAAGCTAGTAGTGAGTTAGACATATACTTGATGGAGAAAACTGTGTCACATAAGAAAAATATCTTGGAAATGGATTATGACGTGCTAGCATGGTGGAAGCATAATAATGTAAAGTTTCCTATATTATCTGAGCTTGCTAAGGATGTGCTTTCCATTCAAGTGTCTTCAGTTGCTTCTGAGTCCGCATTCAACACAAGTGGGAGAATTTTGGATCCTTATAGAAATTGCTTAGCACCACATATGATTGAAGCTTTGCTTTGTTTACTACAGTGGCTAAGAAACATAATAGATGCAGAAAAGATTGCAAACTTAGCTCAAATGATTGAAGAATTGGAGTTCCATGACTCATTAGGTAATCAACTGTATCTGTTTTTACATTATCTTATTCAATTCATGTTTGTTTCATGTGTGTTTAAGTCTAGAAAAATCAAGCTTATAAGTACTTGTTTCCTTGTGTAGCTTCTTCTTCTTTGGAACAACCCAAACTGATGTGTGAGCTGCGGGGAGTTAGAAACTCAAGCTGCAATAACCAATAACTATCTTTGTGTCTCTCTTTCACAATTTCCGGACTTGAACTTATTTGTCAAGAATCTTTTATTTTTATGCTATGAAGTATGCGCTTTGAAGTTAGAAACATGTTTGGAATCTTAATGGTTGTTGATATGTCATTTTTGGTTTATTATAGTGAATTTTTAGTCAATAAAACTAGTGAAATCAGATTCAGCAAAAAGAAAAAGGTTAAATCCGGTTGGTTCGGAGGGAGTATTTCTGACCCGAAATACCTGAAACCTGAACCGACCCGATTAAGAATACAATTCAGTTATTTTTGGACCGGTTTTAAAAACCTATAATTACCTATAACCCAAAGTACGCGACCCGAACCGACCTGTAATACCCAAACTTGCAGGTAGGGGTGTCAGTTAGAAATTCAAAGTTTACTTATCCTTAGCTACCTAGAAAGTGTTCTGATTGTGGTAAATGGGGTCATGACTCAAATTCCTGCAAATCTTCAGTTCCTACTAAACCTGTTAGCATCCTGCAACCTTCCTCTAAGTCTCTGAAATATTGATCAAATTGAGTCAACTCTTGTTGTCACTAACCAAATTATTGCATTTCCTAAGATTGTTTCTACTACATCAAAGTCTGCTTCTTCCTCTCCTCAGATTGGTTATGACATCAAAAAGGTTGTCTTTGTTGAACCAAAGACTATTTTTGTTTCAACTGATGCTCCCACAACTATAGTTTCTAAAATCCCACAATTTGTTCCTATTAAATCTTCTTCTGCTGCAGTCTGTAATGATTATATGCTTAGTTCCTCTGCCACTATTTCTAACTCCAATTCTACTGATTGGACAACTGTTACTCGTCCAAATCGTATCTTATCTCCAAATGCTAAAGCTCCTTTGGTTATTGATAATCTACTGCAAGATATTAATACTCAAGCTACTTCCCCATCTCGTTTTTAGGTCTTAGCTGACAACCCAGAGAATGGTGAGATTCTAGAATCCTCTGCTCTTACTTTGAATACTCTCTGCTCTAAATCTCAGGAGTTGAAATCCAAAGGACTTAAGATGGTTAGATATTGAAGTCTAGGTTGTTATATCCTTAGATACCTCCACTTAGGGTGCTCTTAATGCTAGATCTAGAGTAATTAACCAAGTATAGATGCTAGGGGTTTCATCGCACGAGAGATGTTCGATGAAATATCTGAAATACCCTTTTGTGAGTTTTCCTTTAGCCAGCAAGAGCTAAGTGTTAGGGTGGAGATTGGTCTTAGTGGGGTTAACTTGTCATGCTTTATAGGTTTTTGGCGGGCAATTGAGAGTTTACCTTCATCGAGAACCTATCAAAGAGTTTGATGCCACAAGAGTGGATTAAGCTAGTTTAGAATGATCCCATGCCCTAGGATGGTTCTTAAGAATTCCTTGTGCTTCTTGATTTGATAGTTTTCCCCTAAATTATATACCTTTCCCTAGACCTATTCCCTAGCTATTTTCTTATTTTGTTTAGTTATCTTGCTTGTGTTTGATCTTGTTCTATTTCTTGTTTAATTTCAGTATTTTTTTATTTCACCAAACTAATTATTAATGGCTCTAACTTGAGTCGATTTCTCACAATCCTACCATGTTGGTTATAAACTCTCTGTGGATTCGAACCTCAAATGCTACAATGTCACAATTGTTTGCATTTGTTATATTCATTTTACCGTTGCAAATGCAACCTTCAGCTAGTTAATCATTGGAATTATAGACTGCTTACTAGGACTCACTTGCTGATTAACAACATTTTTTGAACTAACCACAAGAGTAGTACTAAGCTCATTACCAATAACCAGATAATTGGTACCATCTGAAACCGAGACTGCATCATTTTCAATAGAAGAACCACAACTCAAGATATTGGTTGCTTTACCACACAATTAATACCATCTGAAACCAAGACTGCATCATTTTCAATAGAAGCATCACGATTTAAGATACTGGTTGCTTTACCAATTTTTATTGAAACACAATCTTTGATCAAATGCCCCCATTTAATCCAATGATCACATCGAGGAAAAAACCAGGGAAAAGAGACAAGAATACTCGATTTCAGAAAATTCGCAAGCATCTAGATTAATTAGCTTAAGAAGAGGAAGATGAAGATTTATCCCAATTAAAACCCGAGTCACATCAAAGCTTAAACACTTCTCACTAAATGGATGAAGTTTGACTGGGACACTTACATGACTTACAAGGAAACCTAATCCATGATAGGAGAAGAGATGCCTTGGGAAATTCTTAAAATTAACCCATATAGGCATATGAGCAAGATCAGGATCCTGAGATGCAGTATCTGGAGACCGGTTACACACCACCAAAGGAATATCACCAATGCGCTGATATTTTCGTTGAATAACATGAGAACGAATAGTGATATACATGATTTTTAGCTAGTTATTCATGCATCTTTGATCCATTTTGCATCATTTAGGAAACACATTCATCCACTTTAGTATATTTTTTCATTCATTTTGCATTTTAGAGTCTTATGATATAGAGTTTCATATTTTTCCTTTTCTGAGTCTTTTTAGGTGATTTGGAGCCACTTTGGAGGAATGTAGACTTGGAGATAAGTGTGGGGCAAAGTAGTGAAGAAAAATGCATCAAACAAGGGAAGAAAGTCGATTCTGTTTACTTAATCGATTTGAAACCCTCCACTTGATGGAATCAAGTGGAATTTAAACACAAGCTAGCTACAAGAGGTAACTATAATTTGGATGTGGTTTGAATACATTTGGACTATTGGTCAGAGAGATACAATACGTTTACTTATAATATGTCCGCTAGGACTTCATACTCAAGATTAGTTTCAAATGAAAGCCTACCTGTGATTGCAATTGAATGATATTTTTCCCACAAGATAGCCAAACGAGTTAGCTTTCACTTGGTGGTAGTTTGAAGGTATTTGCTCAAGCGATCTAGAAGATATGGGAATTTCACTCAAACGCGGCCGATCCAGAAAGTGTTTTGGCCGAAGCCGACATACCAATTTTTAACGTAGAGAACTTCAGCCGATGCCCAAGGTGTTTCAGTCGATCCAGGAAGTGTCCTGACCATTCCAAAGCCCAGAAAAAGCTTTTATGTTTCCTTATATTCACTTGGATTCGACCCGGTTTCTCCCGTGTTGACCCAACTCATTTTGGAACGCAAAAACTCTAATGTCTAAAGGTTATAAACACATCTTTCATTACATTTTAGAACCTACTTAGAAAAAAAAAATTGTAGCCACCTTAGAGAGAGTTTAGAGAGAGAAGGAGTAGTTAAAGCCCTTTTGGGGGTGATGATCCTTGGAGATTTATTCATCTTTTCTCTTATCTTTCTTTCTTTATGATTATGCTCTTACTTATGTTTTTTCCTTGTTTTTGTTCATGTGTTTGATCTTTTTCTTCTTCTTTGTTTTCCATGGTTGAGTAGTACTGTGATAGGTTGAAGGTTGGGTAGATCCATGGGTTAGATAGTTAGATCTTGAAGTCTAGTTTATTAGATCTTTAGATTCATTCACTTAGGATGTTCTTAGTGCTAGATCTGGAGTAATTAGCCAAGTCTATATGCTAGGGTTTACATCAAGAGGAGTTCGATGAAATACCTGAAAAACCCTAACCAACGAGATCTTTGTGGGGTCTATTGTTCATGCTTGTTAGGTTCTTGGTGGGCAAATGAGATTTTAGCTTCATTGATAGCCTAGCAAAAGGTTTAAGCTAGGTTAGAATAATCTCATGCCCTAGGATGGTTCTTAAATAGACCTTGTGCTTCTTGATTTGAAGATCTTAATGGTTTATTCTTGTTATTAGGGTTGCTAAATCTATAGATTATTCACTTAAAGTGTGCTTAATGGTAATTTTAGTTGACCAGCTAGTAATCTTGATGGTAGAGATTTCATCACCCAAGAGGTGTTTGATGAAATGTTGGAAATAATCTTTTTGTGGGTTTTCCTTCCCTAGTCAGCGAGAGATGATTGTTAAGGTGGAAAATAGTCTTAGTGAACTCGGTTTTATTGCTTGTCAAGCTTTAGGTCGACAAATGAGAGTTTAGTTTCCCTATTGTTTGCAAAGTGGTTGATGCCACGAGAGAGGATTAACCTAGATTGAATGAGTTTCATGTCCTAGGATGGTGCTTGTGTTATGAACCCTAGACTTGTTTGAATCATTTGTTATCTCCTTGATCAATTGCCTTACCTAAAACCTATTTCTAGTTTATGTTTTGTCCTTTTTTCGTTTGTTTTATTCGTTTGTTTGAGTCTAGCTTTAGTTTAACCACCTATATATCTTCTTTAGCTTGAATTTATTCCTTGCAATTATACCACGTTAATTCTGAGCTCTCTGTGGATTCGAACCTCAAATGCTACAATGTCACAATTGTTTGTCTTTGTTGTAATTATTTGATAGTCGTAAAAAGCAAACATCAAATAGTCTCATCATCAATCTTAAAGACCATCCAAAGAACATATAAATTTGTGTCAATTTTGAGATCCTTCTTTGATTTCTACCATATACGATTAACTGTCGCATAAATAGTTCCGATATGTGGAGATTCACCTATTAAATTCTCCAAAACAAAACTACTCCATAAAGGAGAAGAAATTAATCAACACATCTTCAGGGATTGAGGCAAAAAATGACGCCATTAGAAAAATTAACAGGAACCATAAATTTCAAGATCGAATTGCTTGATTTCAGAACAGCAAAAACCTATGCTGATGAGGATTTAGACGGAATTCGATGAGGAGAAATACAAGACACTTTCTGAGGAGAGGAGGACAATTTCATGGGAAAGGAGGATGGCCGCCCTCCATGACCCCTGCCGAGAGATTAGAGACCAACAACGAAGGATAAAACATGAAGATCAAAAATTGTCATCGGAGAGGAAATCACCTAGCTGGTGAAATAAAGTTGAATATGATAGCTTAAAGTACAAGCTATCTAAATAGATTAGATAAGTTAGTTATGTTTAAGAGTTATCTAAATATAAAAGTGTAATCCTATTAGGAATAAGAAACTTGTCTAGTCTATTTAAGGAAATACCAATATGTGGCATAACTTAAGAGTCTAAGGTTTAAAGCTTTAGTTCTTGAGAGAGTTTTCTAAAGCAATAAAGATAGTGATACTTTATTTAATCCTTGAATTCTTCATATTCAAGTATTATGTGCTTCAATAACCTTTATATATATATATATAGTGAGTTTAGTAAGTTGTAAAAATTGAGGTATAATAATTTGTATAAAATGCGATTTTATCAAATTAAAATTAGTATATAAAGTCTATATTTATAAACACATTATAAAATAACTTCTGCGCGCAAAAACGTTTCTCTATACTTGAGAGAGTTTTCTCTCTCCTTCGGCAACTCTGGTTCAAGGTGTCTCTCTTCTCCGTTTTTCAACTTTCAGAGAGACCGTACCTTGTATTTGCCGACGAGGAAAATCTTTTCGGTTAAGCCTGATAAGTCTCAGATTTCCTGTTCTCATCTTGACTTTCATCACTATTGTTTCTCCGATCTGTTCTTACGGATTTAGCAATTTTTCATCAAAGATTGTCGATGATGTTTAGATCTTGTGAACCTTGCTTGGGAGGAGTAATTCTCTGCTTTGCCGGAGTTGCCTTTAGTGGGTTTAGTTGAGTTTCAGAGGTGGAGTTTCAATGATGAGTTGATTTTGAATCAATCATTCCGATGAATTTTGCGGAGGTGGGTGTGAAGACGACAATCCTTGCTGAAGAATGGCATTTTCCGGCGACTCGATCATCACCAGAATTGCATGCCATCACGCAGGAGGTAAAGCCACATCGATGACTAACTGCTTACCGGAGGTCTTCACTGGTATACACGTGGAGAGATGACAAACGAATACAAAAACATGTGGAGCTCTCAAATACTCTATAATTGGGCCTCATGGACTTTTGTTTTTCAAACCATCATATATTTAAATCATGTAATCTTCGAACTTTTAAACTCATTTGGAAATAATAATAAAATAGATCGGCAAAAAAAATACATTACAAAAAGATTATTTTCAAATATTTGTTGAAGAAAGTGCTTAGATTAGTAAAAGTAAAGATAGAAGAAAAACTTAAAGATGAGTTCTCTAGATTTGGATATGTTGTTTAATCCGCAAAGGCATTATGACAAATATCAGCAAAGGATTAAATGAATCTATATAAATTGTTATGGTCGTTCGCTTTGATCACAACACTCATTACCCAAATGGAAATGTAATAAAAATAAGAGCCCCAAATTATTATAGAGGAAATTATAAGAAATACTCTTTTTGTTGTACTATTTTGTAAAAAATAACGAGAATACTTTTAAATGTTTTTATGAAACCATTTTTAATAAATTTCTTTTGTGAAAATTTTTTTTTTTGTTAAATTTTGTTTTCTTGCTAAAACATTTTTTTACACTCAAATTTTTTTTAAACATTTAAAAGGTTTTATAAGAGATCTTATAAAACTTTATAAATATTATTTTTATAAGTTATTTTATAAAAACCTTATAAATAATCTATTTATAAGTTATCTTATAAAACCTTACAAAAAATTAATTTATAAGGGTATAAATGTAATATAGATTTATAAGCTGTTTATAAAATCATATAAATTAAGTTTAGCTTTCCATTAGATTTTCTCTAGTAAGAAGGGAATAGAATAAAGTTTAGTTTTATGAAATTATTTTCACTACTTTATTTATAAAGATTTATAAGATATTTTATATACGAATATGACATTGAATAACACGCATTTTGACTAATGGAAACATTAAAACAAATTGATAGACTTTTGAAGGAAAATATATGTACGAAAAAACCTCATATAAATTATACCTGTGTTATATAGCGTGATATTTGAAATTTTTTCAAAAAAATAGTAATATTAATTTTTTAAAATAAATTTACGAATCTATTTAATTATGTATTTGAAAATAAAAAAATATGAATATAGTATGTTAATATATTTAGAAAATTGATGATTTTGTTCTTTTATGTATTTGAGTATATATATTTTTCGACTTATTTGAGTATATTTATTTACGAATGATAGATTTTTTATTTATTTTAAAATTCAATGATCAGAATTTTGAACTTATATTTTAGATTCAAACCATAAGCTAATTTTATCTTACGATTTTCATGAAAATTATACTCTCTGAACATCAATTGTAATTAATACATCAGTTAATCCGAATTTGAGTATTTGAGTTTATTAGGATTCGTTTGATATAATATATAAAGAACTTATATTTAATTTGCGGAAAAATATGAAAATTTTAAAAAATTGGATATAGCATGTTTTAACATGGACATGAAACCCGATATCCAAAATCAGAATCGAAACTAATTTGTATTAAAATAATAAAACCTGACAAAATACCCAAATATGTCCTAAATCTATGAACCTGAAAAATCAAACCCAAACATGAACTGAAATCAAATCAATAACCGAATGGGTACTCAATATATTTTTATTATTTTTTAGCTTATTAGAGTTTAATCTATTATATCTTTATTAATTTAAGATTTTATATTAAAATATTAAAATCTGAATTCATCAAGCTGAACAGATCTAAACAATAAAAAGATCAGAATAAGTCTTAAATAAAAACAACCAAAAACCTAAATTAGCGGAACCAAACTCGAACCAAGCCTGATAAAATATAAAAATGGGTCCTAAATCTGTGTACTCGAACAACCGAATCCAAACTCAAAATGAAACCAAATCAATAACCGAATTTATACCCGATATATTTATTAAAATTTAGTATTTTTTAAGAATTATCTTGTTTCATAAAAGGTTTTCAATTTTTTTTAAAATTATTTATTTTTAATTTAAAAGATTTTCCTATTAAAATGTTTTTTGATTTTGAATAAAGTTATAATGAAATAGATTGTTTTTTTTTATTCTAGATTTTTGCGTTTTTATGATAATTATGATTTTTGGTGACTGATAAATGAATATGAAGATGAATCTAATTAATAAAAATATATACTATTGAGTTTCTAAAGATATTCACCAAACCAGTTACACAGTAAAACCATTTTTTAGAATCAATAATGGGAATACCATCATTACTATTCATATCTTATGAGAATGCCACTATCCATAATCTTCTATATAATAAAATGATAGCAATAATTTGAAATATCTTTGAAAGCATTTGAATATTACTTAAAATGTCATTGGATTCTATGATTTTCTTGGGGGTATTTTGGCGAATTCATCTTCATTTTTAACACATTTATTGATTAGATTTCGATTGATTATGTATTTAAGAAAAAACTTAAATGAAAATCTTTGTTTAAATCATTGTAATCTACAAAATTAATATGATTACCCGTTATGAAACTTTTCATGCAATTGTTAAGTAATAAATTCAAATGAATCATAACGGTTTTCCAGATGGAAGCAGAACTATCGCTTTTCAGATGGGAACTTTTCCTCTAACGGATTCTCTCACTTTTCAAGTTCTTTATCCAGACTTGAATTGCAGCCTGATATTAGTTGCAAAACTTTTGAAACAAAGTGGTTGTTTTGCTATGTTTACTGACACTGTATGTGTATTGCAGGATCGTTTCTTGAGGATTTTGATTTAAAGAGGTGAAGAGCGTGATGGGGTTTATCATCTTACAAGTTTAATTTTTGCAAAGTGTAATCGAGTAACCATTAACATTATATTTGAAATTTTTTTTATGTAATTAAAATAACTTTTACAAGACAAAAACATCCAAATTTCTAAATAAAATTTAAATTATTCAAATATTTAAAAAGAAATTTTAAGAAATACCTTTTTTAGTGTATCCCTTTGCAAAAATGTTCCTTAAAATTTGTCTTTTCAAAAATACCTCTTACTAATAAAAAATAACAGAAATACCCTCAAAATTATTTTTGCTATAACTTCTTCACAAAAAAATAAAATTTCCGCCAAAAAAAAATATACCGCAAAAAAAAAGTTTCTATCAAAAAAATTTTATAAAAAAAATTTTTCTCGTAAAATAATAAAAATTGCCCGCCCAAATTTTTTATATGTTCGCTTATAAAACTTTACAAAATTTTAATAAACACCTTATAATTTTTTATAAACACTTTATAAATTTTTTATAAACACCTTATAAATATTATAAGCTCTCTTATAAAATTTTTTGGTTGGTAAAAATTTTGAAAAATATAAAAAAATTATAATATAAGGGTATTTTGGTTATTTTCCATAATGAGATGCAATTTCTGAAAATGTCCAAAAAAATGGGGCAGTGTATATCTAAATTTAATATCTAATCTCTAATAATCTATTAAGACCATTCATGACATAAAATATATAACTATCAAAATATACAAACCACTTATATATTGTTAAATATATATATATATATATATATATACTAGAAATGTAAACATTTTTCCTAATACCCATGAAACATTAATCTAATGATATTTATTCAGTTTTATTATTATTATTTTTGAAATATCTATTAACAAGTATTGTAAATTTTTTCTTTAGGTTTTTATATATTTACACTATTTTATATTTTCCAAAACTAAGAAATTTGAAACTTTGAAATATGAAAATAAAAAATGGAGGAGATAATCATAATTCAAATATCCTCAAACATTACATTTATTGTAATAGACTTAAATCAATTATAATCTTCTATTTAATGAAAAGTAGTCAATAAGGAATCTACGACATAATTTTAGGCTCTTAAACATCAATTTTTCAGATTTTGGTAATTAAATTTAGGGTGTGATTTTTTAAATTAAAACCAATTAAATATGGTGATTAGATTTTAGAATAATTATTATAATGATACTGTGAATGCACGACATAAATTTAGAAATTTACGACATATATTTAGTCTCTTAAACATAAAATTTTAAGATCCACTATAAAACTAAACAACTGCCTTAGAATAGATTCGAAATTTTTAAGTAAATAAATTCCTTATTACCTATTCTTATAATAATTTCGAGTCCAAGTAGAAATTAATTCCAAATCAATCTAAATTTATGTAAGATACTATAATGAAGTTTTCTATAGAAATTTATATTTGATTTTTGATTAATTTCGTAACAAATCTACACAAATTAATTCTAACATATACTATTACCATATATATTTATCTATGGTTAATAGTTGTCATAATGTACCATAATTAGGTAAGGAAATAATTTAATATATCGAATATATTTGTAGCTCTTTTAAGACAACATTTTCTATTTTAATTGCTTAATTAATTGAATATATATATATATATATATAGTAATCAATCTATATTTATTTATCGTATATTAATTGCCGAATTAAGTAATTGTGATATATTTAGGTTAATACATAAAATTTACAGAAATGTTTTCATAAAAATTTAACGAAATAAAATCGTATTGAATTGCTTCTAATATTAAGGCATAAACGAATGTAAATATAGAAAATTGTATGGTAATCAATATACAATAAATTACCGTAGTTATTGTCGAATTGATCAAAATATAATATTTATAATAACATTTGTATGCTTTAGATATGATTACGTTTCAAGCCAAAAATTAAACGGCTATTAAAAGCTTAAATTATTGAATAAAATTGCTTTATTGACGTATTAATTAATTGTGATATATTTAAGGTAAGTAAATATGGTCTGATTTCAAGACAAAAAATTGACATTATCAGTTTCTAAATCATATATCTTTATAGCCGCATTAAGTAATTATGACATTTTTTTGGTAAGTAGATATGATTTCGTAAAAAGCAAAAAAAAAAAAACAAAATCATTTGCTTTAAATCATTGACTTATTGAATTACCAAATTAAAATTAATTTTGATATAGTAACGGTATGTAGATATAGAATCGTATTGAAATAGTATCATATGCTTTGAATATCGGATGATTTAACTATGATTTCGCATGCCTTAAATATGATTTTGCATTAATCCAAAAATATTTACAAATCAATTCCCTTAAATCAATAGATATTATTTCGTAATTTATTTCCTTCATGTAATTGTTTTGTGTGGCAACCCAATTTATTACTTGCACTCTACATAAGAAACACTCTTCCAAAAAAATCAAAGCATCACTTCATACAACAAAATATTACGAAATACCTTGGATTAAGGTAAAAAATATGGTTCTAAATTCCATTGTCGTGCTTAAACAAGGAGAGTCTCAATGGAGGATTAAAGTTACGAAATTACTAAGTAAATAAATTTCTTATTATCTTCAAGTATAGTAATAGCTATTCCAAAGAGTATTGTCAGACAATTGAAGTGGTTTTGGTTGATCAAGTAAGTTATCATCTATTACTTATTACTTAATTCAATTATTTATTGAAAATTTTAATATATAAATATTCGTTATTCTTAGGGTTCCAAAATAGATGGTACGGTTAAGTAAGGTGTGCTTGGAAAATTCAGTCATTTCTCAAAAGAAGGAGATACTAAGATAATTAATAATTTCCAAGTGTGTCCAGCAATTCGTCTGTCTATTTGGTGTATAATTTTTGTTATTGTTTAAATATTCTTAAATTATAACATTTATTATATATTTTGATAAAATTCTTTGTTTTTTTACAATAGACGTAATCAGCCAAGTCTTACATATTGGAAAACAAACAAAGAAGATGGACAACGATATCAGAAATTCCAAGTAAGATTTTTTATGTAATTTACGTTTTTTAATCTATATTCCATAAATCATGATTTTAGGAATTTTTTAATCGAATCTTGAATTACTTGGATATTTTAGTTTTGAGAAAAAAATTACAAAACCAATATAATTTATATATATATATATTTGTATTATATGATTTTCTTCTTAATTATTTATAAAATATGTAATTATTGTTTATTTGTGCTTTTAGTGATGTTAGATTAAACTGTGAATTGTGGGGGAGAATATGATTATCATCAAGAGCGTACTTCATATTCTGTGAATTAAAACATTGTTGTTATCATGCAGTGATGCTAGATTAAAATATTCAAAGGTATATATGATATTAAATGCATAATCAATATTTAATTTAAAAATAATTTTTCTTAATATTGTATTTGTCATGGTAAGGAACATCACCATTGTCTTTGAGTGTACTCAAATATAGATCAATGATGAACACATTCATGGAGTATTAGAATTGAAATTCAAGTTTGTTTTTACTATACTTGAAGATAAATTATTTTTCTGCTATATTTGTATCTCGTGTTTGAACTCTTTATAACTAATTTTATAGGGTTACATATTAATATCTTTTAGGTGTTATTGATTGGTGATTGTATGTTTTTAATCATTACTATATTATTTATTATTATTTTTATTTTTAACAAATTCCAAAAGAAATATGTATATTTTTCAGATTACAAAATGATGATGTAGCCTTTGGAGTTTTTCAAGGAAATTTATCAAATTCATGAAGACTTTTTCAACAAACACCTAAGCAAAATAAGTTAAGTATTTTTGGATATTCAAACCGTAAGTTTTTGATTTTTTAATTTTTACAAATTTATTAACAATAAATCTATTAAACATTAAATTTTAGGTTGAAATGTTCGTGAGAATCAGTGTTTGGGTAATTATTTTGATGAGAGACATTGATGCTAAAAACTAGCATTTGGAATGGTACATGGTTGCATGTTACACAAATGGTCATAAGTGTAATTGAATCTAGAATTATTTCCATAGACAGAATTAGTGATAAAGTACTTATACCAAAGTCGAATTATTTATTCTAATTTATTGCCAATTCATGACCCGGTTTCAAAAAGAAATGAAGATTTAACACAAAGTTGTAGTGAGTGCTTCAACTACGAAATCTTCAAGATGAAAGCAGAATTATATCAGAAAAACTAATATAGAGAAACATTGATGTTTCCTAAATTCAAAAAAGAAATTAAAAAATATTGATGTTTCTCATCTTATATCTCTCTCCTCAACAATACTGTTTTTTAAATTCATTTGGAACTTATTTATATCTTATTTTTTTTTCTTAATGAATTTTGCTTTAATTGAAACACAAATTTTAATATTTATCATGTTTTTACATTCGTATGAGCAGTATTTTTGTTTGTTATTAATTTTGTTCCTCCATAAAAAATTATGATGATACAACTAAATGCCAATCATTTAATATATTCTTTTTATTTGGGTATTAAATAATTACCTTTTACATATTCCTTAAATATTAATATAATCAGAATTTCAAAATCATGTAGTTTTAACATTTATAAAGAAATGTAATAAACACACATATCAAATATGTTTAAATATTACTTAGTAATAATATAGATTCATAAAGAAAATTTTTAGGATTTATTATAAATACAAATTAAATATTTTGTTTACCATTTATAAAAATTTATTAGTAATTGTTGTTTATAGTTATAGGACTTAAAGAGATCTAGATCATTTGAGCGATTATATTTTTTCTTGATAAATACATAATGTATCAGGAATACAATACAACTTAATGTATTTACTGACCGTTTTAGATAATATTCACTCTAACCTAAATTTAGTTTAAAATGTTTAATTTTATGTATGTGTTACAAGATACTCTAATCAATTCATGAAAACGTATACAAAACCAAAAAAAATTAAAAACTACTAAGTATAGTTCTCAATTCCATCACGGTTCTCAAATCATTCAGTTAACAATGGAGGATCAAAAGAAAGGTCATTCATGCCTTCTAAATCTTAACAAATTAGCTTATGAAAAGTCTTTAAAGATACTAACAAACAATAATTAATAGATTATCATGTTACAAATAATTACCAATAATTATTAACTCATTCTTTTTTTTCACTGAATACTAATCATTTAAAAAAAAGAAGTATTTCTTAACAATTTCTTTTTTTATTATTAATGAAATGTAATCAACACACTTACCATGTATATCCAAATAATATTAAATAATTACCAATAATTATGAACTTATTCTTTTTTTTTTTGATATTAAATACTATTTCTGTTTATATCATTATTAAAAAAATATAATTGGTATTCGTTAATAGTTTATTTTATTAATTATTAATTAAATGTAATTAACACACTTATCATATATATATCTAAGTAATATTAAATATTACAGATTCGTAAACAAAAAATAAAATATATATAAACACAATTTAATATTTTGGAATCCATTTATAAACATATTTTAGTAAATTGTTTTCTATAGTTATAGAAACTATCAAGATTTTGATTACTAAACATAAGGAAAACAATAAATGATCTAAAAGCGAGTTATTTAATCCTATATAAATATGTTACCATGTTATAAATAATTATCAATAATTTCAAAATTATTCATTTATTTGGAAATTAAATATTTTTTCCCTTTATATATTAGCATTAAATATCAATAGAATCAGATTTTCTTAATAAATTAATTTATTAATTGTTTGTGAGAATTACTTAAGACAACCGATAATTATTAACTTATTCTTTTTTATTTGAGTACTAAATACTTTTGTCTTTTATATAATCATTAAATAAAAATACCATCTGTATTCCTTAAAAATGTATATTTTCAATTATCAATGAAATGTAATAAACACACTTATTATGTTTACTCAAACAATATTAAATATTATAGATTTTTAAACAAAGATTTCAAAAGTATATATATAAACACAAAATTAATATTTCGTTTACTATTTATAAACAACTATGAGTAATTGTTTCATTCCTAAACATAAACTAACATATTTTTGATATAGTTACTAAAGTTATACTTAAATATTTTAGCTTCAAAAAATCAATAATATTCAATAATTATACTTAAGTTTTCTTTAAATAAATATTAATTATAAATATTTACCAAGTTTCTTAGCAATACCAAGTTTCCTTAAAAACTCAATTAATTACCAATGATAAAGTTTTGAATATTTTTTTTTGACCAATATAGAAAAATATATTCAATATTAAATTTTAAAAATTTTCTTAAATAAATTTTATTAAAAATATATCTTAACTCAAATTTACTTAATTCTCAATATTCTAAATTTCAACATATTTTTGGAGATATGATATTGAACTAACAAACATAAATTATATCAACGAAAATTGCTTAAATTCATGTCATGTTTATTTCAAATATCTTATTAATATTTCTCTCCATCAACTAAAGAATATAAATTTTTGAAATAGAAACAATTCTTAATAATTGATGTTAACTTTTTAATTGCATTTCTTCAATTAATATTGTTAATCAACATATATAAAACTGATTTAAATTACTTTAAAATCGATAATTATGAACACGAGTATAACTAACAACCGAAATGAACACGAGTATAAAAACCTAAATGAACATGAGTCAAAAAATTTAAATGAACATGAGTCTAAAATCCTATACGAATATGAGTCTAATAATTTAAATGGAGACGAATATAAAAATCTAAATGAACACAAATCTAAAAGCTTAAATAATACGTGTGTAAGAACTCAAATAAATTTGAGTCAAAAAATCTTAATAAAAATATTGATTAAAAACCTATCATATTCATCTCAAAATATAATATATATATATACTTATTTCATTTTAAATTTGAGTATTTTTGGATTTTTTAATTTCATGTTTAGTAAGAATTATAAATTTATGGCAAATGAATAAACTTTATATTCAAAAGCTAAAAAAACACGGGTCTAACAACCTAAATGAACACGGGTTAAAAACCCTATATAAATATGGGTTTACGAACTTAAATGACCACTGTTTTAAAAACCTATATGAACGTAAACAAATCTACAAACCTAAATAAGCATGTGTCTAACAATCTAAATGACCACGAGTCAAACAAATTATGTAATGAATCAAAATTTTAATAAACATAGATCCAAAAAATGTATTTTGTGCACAACATGAATCCTCATTATAAATTGATCTTTAGTATATTAAATATATATAAAAATAATAAATTGCGTATACAAATCAAACCATAAAATAAATAGAAGGCAAACAAATATCACATATATGAATATTATAGATAAATGTAAATTACTACAAATGTATATTTATATTGCAGAACAAATAATCTCGTGCACTGCACGGGTAATCATCTAGTTTTTTTTAAAAGACTACTATCACTTTTGTGTATGAAAAATCCATCTTGCCCTCATCTTAATACAAAACATAACACATGCTACCCAACGGGAATCGAAACCAAGGTGGAGAAGCAGAGCTTCTAAGAAGTCCCATTCAACCCTATCATATGCCTTACTCATATCTGTCTTAATAGCCATAAATTTACTACGAATAGACTTATTCGTGCGCAAAGCATGAAACATTTCCTGAGCGATCATTATGTTATTAGAAATCAAACGACCAGAGACAAAAGTTGACTGGGAATCTGAAATTAAAAAGGGGAAAAATCGTTTGAGACGGAGACAAAAAACCTTTGAGATAATCTTATAGCACACATTGCACAAACTAATTGGTCGGAAATGAGATAGCGTCGACGGCCTGCCCACCTTTGGGACTAAGCAAATATTAGTAGCATTCAAACAAGGATCAAAAGAACCTGAAGATAAAAAACCATTAATAAGACTAACTAAATCCAGTTTTATTGTAGGCCAAGCTTGTTGAAAAAATAAAGCCGACATTCCATCAGGTTCGGGAGTCTTTCCTGGGTCCATTAAGAAAAGAGGCCGCCAACTTCCTCCTCAAATACACGAGACATCAACATGTTATTCCATTCAGGGAGAACCTTCGGAGATACACAGTCTAAATCAGTCCCAAAGTCGATAGGACCCCTAGAGGAGAAAATATCCCGAAAATAGGATACCGCCACCTGAGCTATATCCTGCTCCCTGAACACCCAACTGCCCGACGAATCTTGTAAACTAGAAATCCTATTATTTGTCCGACGTTGTTTAGTAAGAGCATGAAAAAACATAGAGTTCTTGTCTCCCTCCTTTAACCATCTATTACGACTTTTTTGCTTCCAAAATAATTCCTCCTCCGAATAAGCTAAATGAAGAGAACTAGAAGCCTAACGGACCTCATCAAGCGAACTAGAGTTATCATTAAGAATCAGTTCCAACTCAGCTTTGCAAAGTTCAATATGTGCCCTACCAGAAGGAACATTCACCACCCTCCATTGAGATAGTTCTCGACGGTAATTAGCTATTTTAGCAGAAAAAAGGGCAACTACGAAGACCGAAGTATCTTAGCCACCCGCTAGCAATAGCAGAAGAGATACCCGGTTTACCCAACCAACGCTTATCAAAAAAAAAACCTCATCTCCCTTTGACCACAGAACCCTGAGACGAAATAAGAATTGGTCTACGGTCAGACCCAATAATTTCTAAATACCGAGTTATGACATTTGGGAACAAAGAAAACCATTCAGAATTACCATACACTTTATCCAGCTTACAACGGATTAACCTGGATTGACGCATACCTCTCCAAGACCATGAATTGCCTAAGCAAGAAAACTCAGATAAACCACAAGTACGAATCATGTCATTAAACGGGACAGACGATGCTAAAGGCCTAGGATGTCCTCTTGATTTTTCATGATTGCCTACCAACTCATTAAAATCCTCGGCAATTAACCAAAGATAATTTCTATTAAAACTAAAACGAGTAAGTGCTTCCCAAACATCTCCACGTAAATGCTGAACCGGTTCTCTATACAAAAAGGTAACATAACACCGCTTGTTGCCAATCGAAAAATAAATATCATTCATATTTTTATTTTTGAAATTTAATGAAACATGAGAATCATTAAAAAAAATCAAAGCGAAACCACCACTCGAACCAATAGGTTCTACCGAAATAAAATCATCATAACCTAAATTAGAAACCAAAGACTCTAAAAACCCATTACATTTTCTAGTCTCACTCAAGAAAATGAAATTCGGTTTATTACGGAAAATAATATCACAAAGATAACTAAAAAACAAAGAGCCTCCAATGCTCTGACAGTTCCAGCAAAGGTGGAGGTACACCCTCACCACCATCAGACGCCACATACTTTGATTTTCCCTTACCACTCTTACGCTTAGGTGACTGAACCGAACCCATCCTCTTACGAGAGCTTGCACCACGAAGACTCATTGAAGATTTAGCAATCTTCTTGTCCGAAGAAAGAGACATAGAAGCAGAGACCTACTTACTCTCCACAGCTCCAACCGAACCAATCACTTGAGCATCCAAGTAGACCTCATCAACCTTGTCTTCACTCACTTCATTGTCCGACTTCCATTCAGTACCAAGTGAGTCATCATCAACACCTACACCGTCCACATCCTCCTACAGATTAGTTCTATCATCATCACAGTCAATACCTTCCACCATAGGAGAATCTCGAACTTGAGATGATTCAGCCACAAAAAGACGACAACGAGACTTTGAGCCTACACTCGCAGGATCAGAAGGATGAGAAGTAACAACACCACCTGCAGCAATTGACTTATTAATTGCAACACTACCAACAGGTTCATCTATCACCTTAGACTCCGAGGGAAGCTTTGAACCCAGAGCATCATCCATCTCTTTAATTTGCCATGAGCTAGGAGGGTAACGTCCACCACCACGACCACCACGAGCAGAGCCAAAAGACCCACGAGGAGGTCTAGGAGTATACCTATTATCACCACTAGAAGGTCCACGACGAGAGCGATCAATCACTTGCCAATCCGAGTTCAGTCATGTAGCTGCCATTTTGTAGCTCAAATTTGCATCTGAATTAGAACCTTTATTAACCTCCTCCTTAATTTCCTTCTTAGGAGCAGTATGACACTTAGAAGAAGAATAGCACAAGCTAGAACACATGCTACAATAACCCGTGAGACGACCATATTCAAAACCAATCTTAATCAACTCACCTTTCTGAAACTCGACCATGCGTTTGAAGATCAAAGGTGTCAATCCATTAATTTCTATCTTTACACGACCAAAGTCGATGTCTATCTCCAAGACTGTACCCAAAGCCTCTCCAATAGCTTGAAAAACAATAGGTGCACGGTATTGACCCGGTAAACCTAGAATTCGAACCCAAAACACAATCATCGATGGAAAATTCTTATCTACAACCGGCTGCCAACGAACAAGAGTAACCATCCAATGGTCAAAGTGGAAAGGACGAAGCTGCAGCACCTCTTCGATATCCTCCTCAGTCTCAAAGTCAAACTAGAATTTTCCAAAACCCAAGTCCAAACCACGAACCCTATTTTCCATACTCCAAATCTTCGGAAGCCGAATGAGTAGAGCACCCACATCTTGAACAGAAGGATTAAAACAATGACCTAAGAGAGTCTTGTCATAACCCTTTATCAACTCGGTGTTATCAAAGAAAAGAAGACAAGGACGGAGAACCATGAGAAACCATAAGACGTAATGAGAATAAAGGTTCGATTGAAAGAAATTGTGAACGTTTACAACCAGTAATGAAGGGATCCAAAACAAACAAGGATATATAAGGATAATGAGAACGAAAAGAAACCCTCGATAACCAAAAGGGAAGAATATGTAACGTGAGAAAATATTGGATCTACGAACCAAAATTTAAATTTGAAAACCCTAAGGAATCGGGAAACCAAACCAATACCAAACAGTAACTTTTCTAATTTCAAAACATGGCCACGAGCAGGAGAATAGACTTGCAGACGACGAAGAAGACTAACACCATCCGAACGTAAATCACGGTTGTGATCACGATAAATCACACCATGGAAGAGAAACAATAAACTTAATAAAGAACTCTCAGAATTTAAGCATATATAGATTTCCATCAAATCCAAACCGACAAAATCATGAGCATAACATCAGAGATCATAACCCATCACCAATACCTTCAAAGCTAAACTATATTCAGTTGACAAAAAATCATTACTGAAGACGATACATGAAGAGTACGAGAAGAACCATGAGGTAGAAGAAACCAGAGACACCATAAGAGACGAGACCAAAGACCAAAACCTAGACACATGAACCATGCATGGTAAACCACTGTTGACATCGATCTCTATAAGGCAAAAAATCGAGACTCAAGTGTAACCATAAAGAGGAATTAGAATAACGTATAATAGAAGAAATCGAACATTCCAAATCTCTCTGGTGAACGAAAAAGAAAACGTATGAGGGATAACACATAACACATCCACTTGGATCACACAAACCGCGCCGGAAAGAGGACCTGCAACAATCACCTCGCTGGAGACACTATCATCGCCGAAAATTGCCTTTGGTGTTTAGAGAGATCTAAGCAGTAAACTAATTAGCTTTCTTAAAAGAAATATGTTTTAGGTTATTAATTTTTCAAATATATATATATATATATATATATTAAATTATCGATTGATGATTATGAATTTCAAACTTTAAAAATATTTATTGAATTTATTGAATTACTATTGCTTGCAATATCAAGGATTCAATATTTGATAGATTATAAAAAAATTTTAAGTTATGGTCGATCCTTAGGAATCTAATTGATGAAAAAATTGATTTTGACCAAATGGCCAAATAAACGTATAAATTGACCGCAATGATTGAGCCATGTCAGACTTTATACCGATTCAAACCGAACCATTATTTTATAGAGATTTAGGCCCACCATAAGCCTACTTAAGATGACGGGTCAAATTGACTACCTATCACAGCTGTAGGAGTGAGCACCTATTTTTTTTTATCTTTTATTTACATTTATTTTATACTTTTTGTTTTTTTGGTTATCTATCTATTTTATACTTCTGTATTTATTAAAATACTAGTATTAGCACGGGTTAAATTATTCTATAAGAAATTAAATTTGATGTATGCTTTGTTAATATTATCGATTACAATCTGGTAATATAATCACAATCTCTCGAAATCAATATGCAATTTTTCTAATGAGATTTGTTAAGCAAGATATATATATATATATATATATTGTATGTTAAGAAAAAAATTGTTGTTTGTATTTAATAACAATTTAATAACTATTTATTTTTCCATTCTATGTATAAAAATTCTAGGGTCTAGATGGTAACAACTAAATTTAGTTGAATCTGGCTGAATTTTATGAAATCTGAAATATTAGTTTAGTAAGAAAATAAAACATAGAATATCAAATCTCAATAAAATCGACCAAGTTTATACTGAAAATTGATTAGAATATCAAAAATACATGAAATGCAATATATACCTAAAAATTATTTTTTTATTAAAAATTTAATACTTAAATGTTCAAAATTGTAATTATAAATTTGATTATATTATTATTTATTTTGGAACAAAATAATAAATAATATTCAAATCTTTATTTAAATTTTGAATTTTATTATACTCCTTTTATTAAATCATTAATTTGTTTTGATTTTGAAAAAAAATACATAAATTCGAACTCAGTCAAAACTGAATAATTTACATAAAATTTGGATCTTTAACAAATTACCAAAATCGAACCATGCCCGATCTATACCGAATCGAGCTTAATCCAGAAAATGTCTGAAGAGGTGTTAAGTGAGTGAAATCGAAATAGGTATGAAAATTTGAAAAGCCTAACTAGAATCCACACAATTTTTGAATGTTCATATTTAACAAGGAGATACATGTACGACTTAGTTTGTTATTTATAATTAATTATATATTTATTTAAATATAAGTTAAAATTTTAAATAAAAGAATACTGAATTGTGGAATCTAACTAAATTATTGTATGTATAAATGGTAACAGATAAATTATAGAATCTAGCTGAATTATAAAATAATGTTACCATTTAGGACCCAGAAATATAAACAGTCGGCAACAAAAAAAGAAAAGATGACCAGAAAGATTATTTTATCAGTATCAAAGATCTGTTGTCTTATATGCAAGACAATTTTTGTTTATACATAAACATCTGTCTCTTCGTTAATCTTTCATAGTCACTTTATGCAAATATTAGGTGATTATAACTTAGTATTATTTCGGAAATATGTCCAGATATTTTATATATATATATATATATATGATCTTATTTTCGTATAAATGTTTGAGTTATATTTTTTTCAAGTTTTTGTACATAAGGGTTAAGTTTTTACATCCAAATTATTCACTAGAATTTAACATAGTTATAAATAGTAATTGAATTTTTTTATTTTTACATAATCAAAATGTTATATCCCTAATAGAAATATCACATCATCTTTTAAATGAGAAACAATTTATTGAAATAAATATGTGACTGTTGAAATTTTCAATTAGAATGAGTAAAACAGCATTTAAAGTGAGAAAGTAAAACCAATTCATGATTCCGCCATCACTGATATTCTCACATCATTGATTGCAGATTTCTTTAAATCTGCTTGAAATGTAATTTGACTCCCAAGCATGTTGAGTGAACCAAGAAGAGACCTCTTGCAAAAGTCCAACCTTGTAAAAAGAATACGGATTCAGTTTTAACGCTAATAAGACTGGTGACATTAATTGATAAATCATGTAGAAGAAAAAGTATATATAGGGGCAAGTTAAGGAATAATTTTACCTTTGAAGGAGTATTTGAAATGGAAAAGATTGTTTCCTCACTTCTTTGAAGGGCCGCCACATAAACCGAGAAAAGAATTTTTTGTGTTAGTAAACAAATTATCGTGGAAGTTCAAGGCAAGAAAGTCATTTCCACTCTAAAAAGATTAAGAACAACATTTTCCGTATGTTATTAGCTCCTCATTGTTGATACTTGAAAGGGTTAAGCAACAACATTTCCTTTACCATCAATAACTTGCTTTTCTTCAATAAACAATGTATCCATCAAAGCAATCGCTGCAAATACGGTTGAGTAAATTACTCAACTCATAGCCAAGATTAAACCATAAATTGAATATGTGTCTAACAAACCTTAAACAATTTTTATAATTATACATTGTTACATGGATATATAGTTCTCGATTTTCTGATGAGAATATATAGCTCTGGGCAGTTTATTCGGATCCGAAAAATCGATCCAAAATTTTGGGTTCGAGTCCTATTCGGGTATAAGCAAAAGTAACCATCGGGTTTTAGTATAGAGTACCCATGGGTATCGGGTCGGGTCCAACTATTACCCGATACCCGAACGGGTACCCAAAATACCCAAATACTCGAAAATGTATCCGAATATCCGAAAATGTATCCGAATACTCGACTTTTTTGGGTATATAATACACTTGATTATTTTTTTTTACAATTTTATACCCAAACTGGAACCGGAACCAAACCGAATTGGTTTTAGTTTTTAAATAGGTATGAAAATTATGGACCCGAACTGACCCGAATCCGGGAAGATCCAAACCGAATCCGAACCAAATTGTGCTTGATTCTAAAATAGGTACCAAAATTCTATACCCAAAATACCCAAACCCGATCAGATAGTACCCAGAACCGACTCGAATACCCAAATGCCCAGGGCTAATTGAATGTAAATGCACTATATGTTGAACGTTGTTTGTTCTGTTGGTGTGTTGACCACCAGAGTCACCAGACCTGTAAGTATCAATCATCAAATCATTATTCCTTAATTAATACTTGGATTTCGAACCTACATGCAGTATATGGAAGAAATTACATTCTGAATATGTCCATGGCAAACAAAAAGGCCTCCTCTCCATCAGTACCTAAAGCAAACTATTTGTCAAAATGAAATTAAAAATTAGAAACAGCTTTAAAATTCATAGATAAGCAAGTGGTGTTAAAAAAAATTGATAAATAAGAAGAAGCATTAGTTCATAAGTGTACCTTCTCTCATCAGCTTCATCTTTCAGAAGCTAAGATACGAGCACCATAGTTGAACGATTTTTTTCTTCTTCCTTTGGCTTCGTATAAGTTTTGTTGTTTGGACTCCAAAATTGCTACAACGTATAACCACTACAAACCAAGACCAAAAAAATTAATGTATCCAACAATTTCAATGATTTCAAGTATAACTATAGAATTGGTAATCTTAATGATCGCAATTGTAAATTTTACATAATGGGAAGGAAAATTTCAAGTACAAAGGAATCTCCACAATAACACAATTGTAAACTATACAATACGCATGTTACGTGTTTAATACAATTGTAGAGATCGCAATTGTAAACTATGCAATACGCATGTTACGTGTTTCTTATATATAAAATAACACAATCTATTAATCATCTATTGTTATAGGACCATAAGATATAAAAGTAAAACTGCCATGATGGTTATAACCCTAATTCATTTCGTCAATATCTTGAAATTGCACGACATACATGATTGAATATTTTGTTTCTTAAGAAAATTTACATCGAAACTAAATTGGTTAAAACCCAAAATTGGATTAGGTTGAAGCTTTACAGTAACAAACACTCGACGAATTCTGACTAACGTATGAAAACTTGTTACAATTCAAAACATATTAAACAATACCTCGGGTGTGATCAATCTAAAAGAAGTCATGGCTGAATGAAAAATTAGATCAGAAGAGAAGAAAGCGTGAATACAAACAAACAAAAATTTGAAAACGACAAATTTCTTTTGATTTTGTGTTTATCGAGAAAACCAGAGTATTTAGGGTTTGATTTTACATGAGTTATAGAAATCATAACAGAAAAAAAAAACTTTGTTTCGTGGTAAAAGTTTTATGGGAAAAATGTCAATTTAACATCGAATTTACCAAAAAAGTAAAGCTGAACTCTGAATTCCGGCAATAATTTATTAAATCTCAAAGTTTTCATTGGCCTTTAATTAATCCCTCAACTTTAAGTTGACTAAGCCAATTGAACCCCGACGAAAAATCCAAATCGAAAATTTCTCAAATACGAAAGCCAAATCAATTTTTGAAAGTTTGATTCAGTTTCTTATCTTCCTTTTGAAGAACTCTTAAGCTTATTTTGTCTTCTCTTTCAAGAATGAACTCAAATTCTTCGGTTTGGAATGTTGTCCTAAAAAAATGAATTTGAGCTCATTCTTGAAAGAAAAGACAAAATCAGCTTAGGGGTTATTCAAAAGGAAGATAAGAACTGAATCAAACTTTCAAAAATCGATTTGGCTTTCGAATTTAAAGAAATTTTTGATTTGGGTTTTTCGTCGATGTTTAATTGGCTTAGTCAACTTAAAGTTGAAGGATTAATTAAAGGTCAACAAAAACTTTAAGATTTAATAAATTATTGCCGGAATTCAAGGTTTAGTTTTACTTTTTTGGTAAGTTCAGTGTTAAATCGACATTTTTCGCAAAGTTTTATAGTAGGAAAGAAAAAGAAAATAAGGAAGTGGAGGAAATTATGGGGGAGGAGGAGAGAAAATAGGGAAGTGGAGGTGTACAATTTACGGAACAAAGCATTTTTTTCTTTAATTACTTTTTTACATTAATTTGGTTTTTTAAAATAAAAGTATTTTGAAAAAAAGAGAGTAAAGAGATGATTTTTTGGGTTTGAGTACAAGTGTAGAAGGAGAAAGCAGTAGGTGGCTTGTGAATTATTATATAGGGTTTTCAAATTTTTCACTCCTGAATTTATTTTTTTCTCACGAAAAAAATATGAACTATTTACCTAATTGTTTTGGGCCAACAAATTTTCAATCCTTGGTGTAATATCATGAAATTTAACCAATTACCCATGGAAAATTATTTGCAGAATCATTTACTGTGCGTTTTATTAGTGTTTAAATACGTCGTTTAGATAGTTAAACGATGTCATTTAAATTAATTTTGTTGTTAATGAAGCCACCCAAAATGACGTCGTTTCACTCTTTTGAAAAATAAAAAAGAAAATCGAGAAGTCTGCTTCTTGTACTTTTTCAACTTCCTTAGGTTTCCGATTTTCGATTTTGAGTAGAAAATGAGCAACTCCTCAAGTTCAAGCTGCATAATCCACCGTGAATCTTCCTTAGGTATATCGAGAATCTGCTGATGTGGTGAGAGGATTGTGACCTTCACCTCGAAGACGACAGAGAATCCTTATCGGAAATTCTTTCGGTGTTCATTGGCACTGAAGGTAATCTGAGCTTAGATTCGTATTTTGAGCTTTATTTCTATATATTCAGATCTTATACTCATAGTTTTCAAATTTTATGAAAAGAGAGAAGGTGGAGCACTTGTTTAAGTGGGTTGATGAAAGAATTTTCGAAGAACTGGATGGTATTGAAGAGAAAGTGAAGAAAATGGCAGATGAAGTCATAGATTTTAGGAAGGAGATGGCTGAATATCTGAAATTTTGGAAAAAACTGATTGAAAAGATGGAGAATGAACTCAAAACTGCAAAGGAGTATATTGTCGAAATGAATCAGACTCATTCGACATTGAAGACAATAGGTTTTCTGGTTGTTGCATTAAGCTCAGTCATTTGGATATTTGGAAAAATGTAGGTGATGTGGTCGTAGATGTATGAGACTTTTGGTGAAATGGGTGTTGCATTAAGCGCACATGTGTTGTTAAGACTAACTAATGAAGTGACTTTGTGGCTTATTGTTGTTCTGTTTTGTTAGAATATATTTGAGAAAAATGTAATCATAAAGAACGTAAATGACAAAGTGAGATAGTAATAGAATAAGAACCATGACATAATGTAGCTTGAATATTTATAACCAATGTAAACGAACACATGCGAGTATTATACTCAACAACAAAATAAACCGATTAGCAGCCATCACATTGACAAAAAGAAGTAGATGATATTCTTAAATTTCTATCCAAAATAAGGTGATTAATCCTTAATTTCCTATCCAAAATAAGCCGATTAGTCCTTAAATTCCTGCCCACAATACTTATGTCCAAAAAAGCATATTCCCACCATATAGTCAGCCACCACTAATCACCGTCCTTGAGTGTCCCCTTGAGTATCTTGTGTTGGTTGTGTTTGAGTCAAAGTATCAGCTCCACTCTACTTAAAATCAGAAACAAGAAAAAAAGGAATTTAAACCAGAAACAACGTTCATAACAATCAACAAAACCATAAACAAGAAATAAAGAAATTTAAAACAGAAATCATACCTATGTTTGCTTACTCTTCTTAACTTTCAAAAATTTCTTGCATCCAGCTGCGTTGTAACCAGCTCCCTTGCACTTCTTGCAGTGCATAGTCCTTCTTTTCTTTTCCAATTTGTGAAATGAAGGGTTAACATACTTGCATTTGCCCTATTTCTTTGGAGACTCATTCTTTCCTTTAATCTGTTTAACATCCTTTTTTTAGCCTTTCTTTCTACCATGTAAGTTTGGTACTGGATGTGTAGTTACTAAGACATAGTCATTCGTAATCCAATACTTTGGACCTCTAACTAGGCTCGGTCCTGTGTGATATTGTTGCCTCCATACTTCAGTTGTAAAATAAGGAGACACAAAGTCGTCTAAATTCTTACCACAGTCGAGAATTGCTCCATGTGCATGTTCACAAGGTATACATGTGATATATCATTTCATGCAAGAACATTCACACCTTCCAACTGACAAGTTCACATGATGTGAATTTCCACAAGAGACCACCTCGAATTGTTCATGTGTACCTTTGGTGATGATACAACGCATAGCAGTTTCCTTCTCCTTTTCTAAAACAGAAGCAACATACTCAGTTATAACCTTCTTCCACTTTTCTATTTTCTCATTCCGTTTACACATCCTAGCCATTGCTTGCCTTCTAATGGTTTCCATCATTGGTACCAACGACTTAGCTCTTGCCTTGACTATTGTGGCATTGAAAGACTCAGCCGCATTGTTGTCTACATCCTCATAGTAGCTGCCTAGCTTATAGAAAGCTCTACACCAAGTTCTTGGTACCTCAGCCATCACAACATCATATAAACTCATGCTAGCAGCCCAGATTTGATTAAGTTGACACTAGAAATCTGCCCTACCATAACTCCAAGCTAGTGGCCAGATAAGTGGTTTTATCCACTCATTCGAAGGCAGCTTACCCTTAATGTTCTCAACGATGTGTTTCACACACATCCAGTTTTTAGCTTTAAGAAGTTTATTTTTCACTACGCTTATGATTCCCTACAATCAAACACAATGATTAGTAACTTAAATAAACCAAACACAATCACATGTTTAAAAAAAAAACACAATACTACAAACCTTTGATCGGTCAGAGATGATAATATATCTATCATCGTCTTTAAGGTCTAAATCTGACTTCAACAAGTTTATAAACCAATGCTAATTCTCAGCATTCTCAGTATGTACAACCGTCCACACAATTGGATATATCTGGTTGTTTGCATCGTGTCCAATGGCTGTTAGAAGACATCCTTTCATTGCCTTCTTCAGAAATGTGCTGTCAATACCAATAATTGGCCGACAAAAGTAAAAGCCACTCTTCATAGCTCCAAGGCAGACATATAAGCGCTTAAAAACGTCTTCTCCTGCAGCGTTAGAGACGGTATCAACAACCACCATTGAACCAGCATTTGATCTCCTGAGCTCAGCCGCATATTCTCTGATATGTGGAAACCACTTGTGATATTCATCTTCTAGCCACTTAAGAGCAAGAAGTCTGGCTCATTGACATTTACTAATAGTACTCGATATCTCCGTCGTTGTTTGTGTCTCCACTAGCTCGGTCTTCTCCTCCATCTTCTTCATTTTCGCCTTCGCTGAATTTTGCGTTCTCCACCTTGATCTCATCTTCTTCACTAGACAGAGCAATTTCATCGGAACCATCTTCTTCGCCAACAAGGACAGTAATTACGAATTTTTTGGGCCTGTTTGATCATCCTTGCCGCTTTGCTGGGAAGGCAAACCCCAATTCCACATAACTCACTTCAATTTCGAGTAGAGAGAAACAAAAAAGTGAGAATAATGAAGAACCCTAATTGTAAAACCCCAAATTGATTTAAACCTGACTTCTCTATTTTTTTTTTTTCAAAAGAGTGAAACGATGTCGTCTTGTGTGGCTTCCTTAACAACAAAATTAATTTAAACAACGACGTTTTACTATCTAAACGCCGTATTTAAACGTTAATAAAACGCACAGTAAACGATTCTGCAAATTAATTGGAAATGATTTCTATGGGTAATTGGTTTAAGTTCATGATTTTACACGAAGGATTGAAAAGTGTTGGCACAAAACAATTTGGTAATTAGATCCGGTATTCTATATTTTAAGGGAACATGTACTTATCATTTTTTTTGTGACGTAGAATAAATATTATTAAAAATTCTCCAATCAAATCAAAATAGAAATTAAATGGAAGTTACTATACTATAATATCTTGACAATTTCTATCAATTATAACTTTAATTAAACTAAGAATAAAAGAGACTACTAATAATTTATTTTAAAATTGAAATTTGAGTATCAGAGAAGATGATTTTCTTCTACACTGATGTCTAGAGAGAAATATTCGTGGAAATCATAATTAGCTAGGTGTTATGTATATGTTTCTGTTTTTTCCAATAAATTTCTTCCTTTAGCTATAAAGTTTTTTAACTTTTATAAAAACCCACGTTTTCAACAATATTATAAAGTTTCTAAATTGAGAGAAAAACCTTTACGACATATAAGACCACCATTATTGGTGGTCTCTAAGGAATTTCTTAGATTAAAATAATCAAAAGTGAGGGGAGAGAAGAAGAGAGGGTTTCTTAAATAAGAAACCCAAGAGTTGGGTTTCTAATGACGTGGCGGATTCTGATTGGTTGGTTGTGTTTTTATTTTTTTTTTNTTTTTTTTTTTTTTTTTTTTATTTAAAAAAAAAAAAAAAAAAAAAATAAGAAACTCTCAAGAGTTTCTACCGATAATGTTGCTCTAAAGTCGTATAAAACACTTATGTTGCGTTTTAGGACTCCCACTTGTCATTAAATTACAAAAAAGAAAAAAAAGAAGAAATAAGAGAGACAAACTTGACGAGAGGTACTCTAGTGGCGGCCGCTTGCCGTTGAGTCGCGCATTGCGATTGGATTATAAATACAGTAAATAGGTTGAACAATTTGAATGTTTACATACTTTATCATATTTTAATGTACTGGTCAACTTTTTGTTTTAACTTTGGGGGTGAATTCTTGGTATGGATGGATAAGGCACACAATTACCGAGGATTGAAAGTGGAAGACAATTTCAACCTTTTGTTTTATTAACTTGGGGGGTCAAATTTATTGGTAGTATATTATGCACCACTTCGAAAATTTATTTGCGGGTAAATAATTAAAAAATTGCAAGAACCGACTACATATATTTTAGAAATTGGCTAAGTAATAAAAAGAAAAATTAGGTTAATATTTATTGACGCCCATTACCCAAATTATATATTTTTGAAAATGTTATTATCACATTATTATTTATATTGTATGTTTATTTTAATAGTTATCGTTATAAATAATGAGAACTCTATCTTATTTATTTTTATTTTTCTTGTTATTTATATATATCGAACTTGTTATACATACAAACAAAATATTATACTGCTAACTATAATAGAAAAAAAAGACAAGAACTGACCACATATATTTTAGAAATTGACAAAATAACAAAGAGAAAAAAATTAAGTTACTGTTTACCAACAATTACTATTTACCCTTATGACATATTGCTAACAATATTATTATCACGTTATTATTTATGTGCGTTACAAATATGAAAACCCCATTTATTCATCCTCATCAAACTTGTTATACGTATAAACAAAACATTATACAACTAACTATAATATTATACGTACAAACAAAACATTATATTGTTAATTTAGAAAAGTAAAATAAAAAATAAAACTTATAACACTAATTATCTGTTTCTTATAGTTATTTTTTTAATTAACTACTTATCTGCAGTTATTCCACAAATTTACTCTAAATAATA
>OVAX01001694.1:21984-40194 GCA_900406405.1 Lepidium africanum | reverse complement strand
TACAACGAATTAGCAACGAAAAAAGGCGTTGCAAATCTGTTTTTTTGTTGTAGTGTTATTGTTATGTATGGTAGGTGGCACAATCTCATGTCTTTGAGTGTGAGTACTAGGTGCATCACATGTTTAAATGTATCTTGGTCTCCTCTGTTGAGGCCCTTGCACAGGAGGTCCATATGCATTCAATGCTTGTTGGTATTCCATTCCCACTGGATCATGTTGATGAATGTGTATCTTGTCTCGTTGCTCTCTTAATTCACATGGAAGTTGATTGATGTTTTTGAGATAACCAATTAGGTTCTGATTTCCTATGGATCTTGTCTGCATACAACCAGAAATCAGACTCGAAGTAACTTACTCGAGCCTTAGAGGTCGAGTGTCGAGGTTGAACTCATTAGAATTTGGCCGAAAGTGGTACACTCAACCTTGTTGGATTGAGTATTGTGATTGAGTAAAACTTACTCGAGCTGGATTGGTCGAGTAAATTGGTTGAGTATCTGAGATAGACCACAAAAACAAATAACCAAAGTATAAGCAACCAAAGTTGATCAAAAATAAAATGAACTTGATCTCAGAAGATAAGAAATTCTAAATGTAACAAATCAAACACCCAATGGGCAATAACGCCAAATTGATACAAATATTTTTCTCAGTATGCTCAATTCCTAATGTACTAGAATGTCGATGTAGCACAAAAGGTGTCTATCTAATCATGTGAGAATGCTAACAATCATAATGTATCACACCTATCCAATTCAAACCAAACAATTTGAAATAATTGTCTAACAACCTAGGTAAACACAATAAAATGGAAATTGGAGGAAACTATTGACAAGAAATAAACTGAGCAGAATGAGACTAAAAATTAAGCAAACAAAACAAGCAAAGAGTAAAGTGCAAATGAAAGAGCCTTGAGGAGTCGGTATAATGGATCGGAGCTTCACTTAAACTTACTAGATTGCCTAACAAACTCATAAGAGGTGATCTCTAGATATCAAATTCACAAGTAAATGAGTTCATTCTCATGGCAAACAATTTCAAGTTAGACTACTTCAGATCTAACTGTCACTATCGAATTATAATCTAAGAGGAATGAAAAAACAACTTGCTTTAGTCAATAAACACCATAAACAATCAATCTCTTAACTTAGGTATGTATGAAAATCTTAGAAAATGGTTTAGTCAAGCAATTTATCAAACAACTTTTGGGTAGTAAAATAACTAAACTCATATTTCTAGTTCTCAAAATTAAATAAGCATTAAGAACACCAAATCACATATCTAAGCAATCATTTTCTCACCCCTATATTTTCTCTTTTTCCAAGAGTTATATATAAGATTTAATGTTGGTATATTTTTAAAGAGAAGACTTTTGGCAAAAGCAAAAGAATAACACTATATCCTTAAAATCGAGAGCGAAGTATTACTAGCAACCACAACAAGAACATGCCTAATTGAGAGGAATCATATTAAATGGTTGTCACGTAAATTGAACGCATATTAAGGATGAGGGAAAGAAACAGAAGTAAATTGGAAAATAGAATAAAATGGGATGTGGTTTGAATGAGAAGTGTGGCTTTCGTCGTGATGGCTGAAATTAGCCAAATTTCGTCGTGATGGTTTGAATGAGAAGTATTACTATGTTTTCTTTTAAACCCTTTTACATCTTTGTGTTGGGCAACATCAACACGCTTTTATTCCGAACTAGGAAAATTTTAAAATAAAGTGAAATATCAACAACACCTATTAAATGTAATTAATATATATCATATTTATATAAAAGTGTTATAAAAAGGACTGAAACTTTACATCTGAATTAAATATTTTTTTTCTATAAAGTAAAAAAATATTCTCATAGTTTTTTAAGAACCTGTTTTATTGACATGGTCTATATTTTTTACGAGATAAGTACTAAATTGCAACTGTGTAAAATAAACATACTAAGAAAATGAATTTAGACCTGTATTTT
The DNA here is from genome assembly GCA_900406405.1 of Lepidium africanum. Taxonomy (NCBI): domain Eukaryota; kingdom Viridiplantae; phylum Streptophyta; class Magnoliopsida; order Brassicales; family Brassicaceae; genus Lepidium; species Lepidium africanum. The sequence goes on along the minus strand of OVAX01001694.1, from coordinate 38,228 downwards.
ATGGTGTATATATAGAAAAAAAATCAACAGTTGATGAAAATTATAATACTAATTTAGTTAATTTTGTATATAGATTTCCCAAAATATCAAGATTTAATTAATACGAGTCACTCAATTCAATTATTAAGAACCACAAAATCTGAATAGTTAAATACTATATATATATATATATTATTAGTTTTCCCAAATGGTTCTGATATGTTACATATAAAAGGGTTTGTAAAAAATATTATATATATATATATATATATATGTGTGTGAGGCTAATGGAACAATATACAAGAATATTGTTTTGTGAATGTATAAAGAACAGTGCTGGATATGAGCCNAATGGAACAATATACAAGAATATTGTTTTGTGAATGTATAAAGAACAGTGCTGGATATGAGCCCATTAAAATAAAACATTTGAATGGATCATCCGATAGTTTAGAGGTCCCCAATTTTTTTTTCTCATATATATATATATATATATGTATAATTATGTTTTTGTAAAGCTTAAATAAAAGAAAAGCATAAACATAAAGGCAATTAACATAAATATTCATATTAGTTATTGAGTGGGCCGTAATTATTCTTGATGAAAATAATCTATTTATGGAAATCTAACCTTTAAAAAAAAAATTATACCAAAACGTTTAGGAAGGTGTATTGAAAGTAGAATTTTAGGTGATTTTGGTTTTTTATTAATATTACCTGTTATTCAATTAATGATTTCCAAATCTCTTCAGAAATCATGTGTTATTGAACTTAGAACTTGTAAAAAATCATTTAAAACAATTCACAATTTCCTGTTATTCAATGAATAATTTATCAAAATCATATGAAATCTACTATTATTCAAAAGTTATGAAAATCTTTTATAAAACTACTTAACTTGATTTTGAGAGATTTGGATTAGTTTCTTAGGTGGAAAAAAACATCTTAAAAAACTCCCATTTAGGTGATTTCAAAATATAAAAGAAAAAGAAAACATTACTCTTTTTCGAACAGAACACAGACATTATCAAAACTTTGACGTCTGTAATCTCAAATATTTGTATTGGTTATGATTGTCTTCCCTCAAAAGTATTTCTCTGAACACACTTTGATATTGTTTATTATTATCTCATTTGTCTCCACTGTGTCATTGATTTGTATTTACAAAATCGGAAGGAGTTCTGTTCAACAATAATATACGTAATCAAGAGATCACCTCCTGGTTCTGTTCATAGAAACAAAGTTTCAAAGACTAATAAGCAAGAATATCAAAACAGGACGAGTATCACAAAGGAGATACAAGTTCGTTGCCGTGATGAATATCCGCTGCATCAATAATGAAAATCAAGAAGACACAAACACAGATGCATCAATATCCACTGCATCAATAATGAAATCAATAAGAAACAAGAGATGTTATCCATCATATAAAGCTAATTGTATTCTAATTGGGATTATTCTGTGTCTCCAGAGTTCAAGAACAACAAGTAAATTTAAAGAGGAGGAGAAACCTTGGATAATAAATCCTTCCAAGCAAATTATAAAAGAGATCGCTGATTTAAGAGACAATTTTGGTTGTATCCAAAACAATGATAGCGTTGGTGTGTTAACAAGCAAGATCAAGTGACTGGTGGAGCTAAATCTAAAGAGGATAAGAAAAGTCTGGATTTGTATCCCTGCAGATCCATTGATTTTTTAGTGAAACCAAAAGAGAAAAAAGTAGACTTCAAACAAGTAGTTCAAACACTAGTCAAAGACTAAAGGGAATTTTGATTGATCATGTTTGTGGTTCAAAGTAGTGAAACAAAAGCATTGTCAAGAATAGGAAGGAAGTTGTGAAGAAAAGTTCTAATGACGTTACTTTACATTCAATACACCCCCTTTAAAGAAGACTGCATAAGTATTTGATTTTTTGAAGAGATTCAAAGATTGTTATTCTAATTTATGGGTTGCATACATGATAATGCTTACTATTTCGGTTTCAGTCGTTTCAGCTGAAAGAAGTTTTTCTAAGTTAAATTTGATACAATTTTAACTACGGTCGACTATGTCACAAGAACGGCTAAATGGATTGGCTATGTCATCGACAGAAAAATGCATACTTAGAAATATTTATGCAACTTTGATGAATGATTTCGCATAGAAAAAATGCAAGAAAATTTATTTTATAGAAACATAATTGTTAATTTGCTGTTTAAAGACATACAACCTTTATAGTTTTTTTTTAAGAAAAAATAATTTTGTATTATCATACCAAAAAAAATATGACTCTACTACAAGTCTTCCAAATTTCTAGTAACTTGTGAGACTAGACCTTTCATATCACTATGTTCTCACTTCTCAATGACAAAAGTGCATATAAGACGTTATGTCAACCTTATGAAGAATCAATGACAATAAAGGATATTAAGTTGAATGTATTATGGTTATTCTATTTTGCATGGTTTTAATCTTTCCAACCTCAAATAACATTGTCAAGAGGGATGATTTATGCCTTTACATTAGTATTATCAATGCATGGTTATGTATCCAGAAAGAGTAGGATCGAAGATATGAATTATCGATTTGGTAAACCAAAAAAGCAATACAATAAATTTATGAAAGTGTTTTAGATTTAGATATACGGATAAGTACTTTTAATGGAAGAGTTTTGATGGCAGAATCGCACAAGATGATGGGGGCATATGAGTTAGACGGTTAGTACTCCAATAGGAAATTAATGGTAGTCCCAATATAAAGTGAGTAAATGCTAAGAATTATGTGGTTGATGATGTTCGAGAAAATGACTTTGATAAAATTGATGGATGAATACAGCACAAGGGATGTTGGGAAAAGAAGAATTAGGAAAAAAATAAAGAAAAAAATTGATTAGGGAAAGGAATTGAGAGGAGAGGGACAAGATATAACAGCTTTGATGTGGGATTTGATTAAATAGTAGTTTTGTTTGGTTTTTTGCTTAAACCTAAATACTCCACGCCACCATTTGTATACGTCTGTCTATACATGCATTTACACACGACCATTTACTTTCATGCCTACATTTATAAGCCATTTAACTCATAACACGTCTGCCTATACTTTTCGTATTTTTTCTTTCTCTAATTTCATTTTAACTTTATTTTACAAATTATTTAGAAATGTCTTTCTTTCATCATTCTTTTTTTTTAGAAAACAATTATCATATCATACACGAATGAAGCTCCTAAATTTTTCTTAGTCTGGTCGTTAAGATAATTAATCTAATGATTATGATATAAAGAGTTTGCCCTCTCCCCACTACATGTGATAGATTATAAGGAGAGATTTCATGAGTGAATTTTATGCTTTGGATTGAGATTTGTCGATCCAATTTTGGGGAAAAAAATAAAGCTATCGAGTTCTTCTTAGTCTGATGGTTAGGATGATCCAATTAATGACTCATAATCAGGATTTTGATTCCCTCCCTTTATGCTATGGTTAAAAAAAGATTGGGTCCGATCAAATAGTAAACTTCAAAGCAACATGTTCCCTGATGTAATGATAGCATTGTCAAAGTGTTTGGATCGGCTATGAAGCGCATGACTGCTGTTAAGGTAGACAACATAGAGATTATCAGACTACAATAAGGTCAGATCAAATTGTGGAATTCCAAGATCATGAAGCAAGACTGAGAGCCATGAAATCTCTTGCGCTGTTTTTGCTAATGCTCGATATTCGGCCTCCATTGAAGACCATGAAATCATAGGTTGTCTCTTAGATGGCCATGAGATCAAGTTAGTCTCAAGTTGTGTACAAAAGCTGGTTGTGGATTAGTGAGTCACCTTGCAACTGGCCCAATTGCTATAACTGAATGCGGAGAGTGTGAGATTGAAGTCATTCCAGATATGAAGGTCCAAGTCAATTGTGCCTTTAACATACCTAAGAAGGCGTTTTAACACTATAAAGTCAAAGAGTGTGGGACAATGCATTCTCTGATAAAGAAAGTTAATAGCAAACTAAATATTATGGCGGGTAATTGTTAGGTACTAAAGTTTACCTACCAAGCTTTGGAAATAAGTGGGTTCCGAAAGAGTTTTTGAGAGTATTGATTGACTAAGGGAGTGGTGTTAAAATAGAATTAAAATATGACATACCAACTTAATGAAGTATGTCTAAAGTATAAGCTTTTGGATGAAGTAACAAACCACCAGAGTGTGAGATTGAACTTCGACACCAAGAAAGTAATGAAGGGCACCGAGATATTTCATCGAGAATCTACTATTGAGATATATGAAATTATGTTGAAGTAGATCATCATCACTGTATATAAGTAAAATGTCATCTACATACAACAAAATCACCATGGGTTTTCCTTGCTTGTGATGGATACATAATGAGGCATCTGATTTGTTGCAGAGAAAACCATAATTAAGAAGTTAGGTGCTAAAGGTGTCAAACCAAGCTCTTGGAGCTTGTTTGAGTGCATACAAGGTATGGGTGAGTTTACACACATGATGAGGTTTTTGAGGATCCTCGAATCTTGGTAGTTGAAGCATATAATTGGATCATGTAACTCCCCATGAAGAAAGGAATTTGCTACATCGAGCTGCTTCACAGACCATTCTTTAGCTATGGCTATATCAAGGACTAAGCGTATTGTAGTGGTTCGTACTATAGGACGTAATGTTTCAAGGTAATCCAATATTTCTTGATCAAATCCCCTGGATACAAGGCGAGCTTTGAGTTTATCAACACTCCCATTTTGTTTAAGTTTGGTTTTTAACACCCACTTGCATCCAAGTATGTTCATGTTGTAGTATGAAGCACTACAATCCATATATTTAGCATATGTATTATCCCCTTGTCATCCATGACTGCTTGATTCCACCTGAGATGTTTCATTGCTGACTTGGTAGTCTTAGGTTCTTCTAGTGTGAATTTTGAAGCAATATGAACATAGCTTGGATTTGGCTTGTAAAATCTCTCTTTGGATCTGGTTGTCATTAGATGTGTGTTTAATAGATCCACATGTGTAGGTTCAGATGTTTGTAAAGATTGATGCTCATGTTGTGAGTCATCTTGAGGAGAATGAGGGACATCCAACTGGCTATCCGGTGATAGTGGTGGAGCGGCAATCAATGGTTTGTGAACATCCAACTAGTTGTTAGGTGGCACTAGTGTTTGAGGAGCTTCCAAGGGAGATGGAGGAAGTACCTCTGAGGCTTGTTGTTGACTATCATGAGATGTGGAATGATATACAGATTGCCAAGCATTAAGAAGAGTTGTATCATATTAAAGAACTAAGGATTAATATTGTGTTTTAATGGTAATGTTTATTCTGCAAACACCACATGTCTGCTTATGTAAACTTTGCTAGTCGATGGATACATGCATCTATAGCCTTTTTGTTGCAGATTATAGCCAATCAACAACCATTGAAGTGGCCAAGGATCAAATTTGTGTGTTATTATTGGTATCAAGTATGGATAACAGTATGAACCGAAGACTCTTAGAGTGGAGTATTGTGGTTTACAGTGAACAAATATTTCAAAGAAACTACAATTGTTAAGTACTGAAGATGGAAGTAAGTTAACAATGCAGCTAGTTGTGTGGAATGCTTCCACCCGGTAAACTAAAGGAGTATGGTTATGGAAGATCATTGATAAACCCAACTCAACAAAGTGATAATGCTTTCTCTTTGATATGTTGTTATGTGCTCTAGTGTAGGGACATGAAACTCGATGTATAATCCCATTTTCACTTAGATATTGCTTCATTTATCGATTTGTAAACTATCCTCCCCCAATTGATTGAACACTTTAATCTATTTGTTATTGATTCTCGACTATTTCGTGAAAAGTAGTAAAGATTGAATAAAAATCTAACTTGAGTCTAAGAGGATAATAAACAATAAAAATTTAGAGTAATCATCCACAAAATTCTACATAATATTTAGATCCTTGGTTTGATACAATGGGAGAAGGCCCTCATAGATCATAGAGAACACGATCTAAGGGATTCAAAACACGAGATTTTGAAGCAAAAAAACTGAAATGTAGAGTTCTTTCCCACATGGTAAGGCTCACAAATGGGAGATATTATGCTCTTATTGACTTTGATTTCCTTGCAGGTTTTTTAGGGCTGGATAACCTTGAAGCTTGAAAGTTCAAGACGATGGTGCCACACCTTTTCACTAGCTGCACAATGACGGTTAGTGTAGAGGGCAACAAGCTCCTTATTCTCCAACATATAGAGTCCATTATGTTTTGGACCCTTTAGCACCACTGTCTGATTTGATAAATCAATAACACACACATTATCAAAATAAAAATACACTCTATAAGGATAGTTAGTACGCAATATGGAGACAGAGAGAAGAAATTAGTGTATCTCTGGACATACCAAAACTTTATTTAGAGTTACAACACCTAAAACGGATGGGATGTTTGCAGATCCAACATGAGTAATGGGAAGAGTGACACCATCGACTACCATCACAATATCATCACCCTTATAAGCTATCATGTTTTGAAGATGGTTAGATTAACCAGTAACATGTGTAGAGTCACCAGAATCAGGATACCACTCCTTTCCTGACACATTAGATACACGAAGAGAAGAGAAAGCGCACATGTGGAAGACTGGTACTTTGATAGTCATTATCAAACCGTTTGTAGCATTTTCTTGCGGTGTGCTTTTCTCGACCACAAATATGACATGTAGGACGATCAGAGGAGCTAATTTGATGTTGTGAAAAATCCTCTACTCGTGCTAGAATATCCACCTTTGCCTCGAGACTGATTTTATCGACCACGACCCATGTGGTTTGAGTCGTAGGTACAGTACAAGAAATTGGTATATTTATAGCACTCGATGAATGCTATATCTCGTTTTAGTAAGCTCTCTAGCTACGGACATTATAGTAGGCCGGACACTTTTTATAGCGGTTTTATGGTATGCTACAATAATTTTTCTTATAATAGCGCTTTTTTTTACTGTAATTAGAAATTATGTAATAGCATTTTGTTTTTGTTATTGTATATTTTATACCAACATTTTTACTATAGCATTTGCATTTTTTACTACTGTTAATTCTTTTATTCAATATGAAACTTGTTTTCAAATTTGATATGATTGAAAATAAAACGTGTTTCTATTTCTTAACCAAATCCACATTTGACAAATAAGTTATCAACAACACAAACCAAGTACTAAACTACATAATTCAAACTAAAGACAATGTTTTAACCTCAACCAAAGTAGACAATGTTTCTAGATAAAAAGAAGTTTGTCATTTGGCCAAGCCATTGTAGTACCTAATGCATCAGAGATGGTTTCGACTTCTGAGTTTCGTTTCCAGACAGCCGCATCATGAACCTTACAAACTTCTACCCAAACTTTGGAAGTGTTAGGACCCAATGGAATAAAATAGACGACATATGTTGGGTTTGTAGAACACACTCTCCGTTCGACAAATTTTTCTCCTGTTCCATAGCAATCTAAGAGGATGCATTTGTTCTTTACACATTTTCTGGTTTCAGTGCTGTTACTTACACTAGAACTCTAATATAAATCCAAACAATTCATCCCATAGTCAAAATGCAATAGAAACACCACAAATAAAAGAAAATATGTTTTTACCTTTTCCGATGCGTTCTTTGAAACTGATTCATGGCGTGACTGTTCTCATATGAACTTTATCTTATGTATAGGCCATGTGATTTTTAAATGTAGTGCATCACCCATACAACTCATGTCAGCACTTGGTCTCCATAGAAAAGCCTCTTCCTTGACCACTTTACTCACCGTGACAATTGTAGCATTCAGACACAGAGGAATATTATTGAGCAGCTCCTTTGAATCTGTTGAATACAAAGTACCCTCAGCAATCAATTTTTCCTCTGAAATCCAATAAAAATAAGGATCTTATCGTCTAATGTATTTGTAGCCTAAGTAGTCATTAAACAAAAATATATTATATGCCATTTAAAGGTAAGCTTCATATTTTTACAAGTTGAAAGGAAAGAAATGTTACCATTGAGCCAGCAATCTTAACTCCATGTGGTGAGTTCATATTATGCATAATTATCTTATCGTAAGGCCATGCAATCATGCATCCAACATCTTCTCCAAGTGAAGTGATAGTTGCGGTAGGCCTCCATACAGATGTTTCTTGCTTTGTTACAGAACACACCTTAACAGCTACTGCATTAGGACCAAGTGGAATACGTCCTATCTTGAAAATTGGATCAGCATAGCAGAATTCAGCTTCCTCGACAATAACCTCAACCTTTGAATACCATTCAAGCAGCTGACACATTGGTCTTCCATTGTTAACATTACTGGACTCGGAGTTCTCACCATCAGTAGGCTGTCTCGGTTTAGAAAACACAGAACTATTTAAAAATATACAAGTTCACAGAAAGTTAAAAACAATGTGAATTAATTTACCTTGTTCCCTGTAGCTAAGTCACGAACCACATTTTGAAGGTTTTTAACCTTGCTGAGTAATTCTGCTTGCCTTGTTTCAAAATTTTCCATGTGTGTATCTCTAGCCTCTATGACTGCTAGCTTCAAAGCTGTTATCCCTCTGCCAAATCCTCTAATTGTTTATGCTTCTCATCCATGCCCCTAATTACCAGATGATCAACTACTGTGTTTACTGGCTGATGACTCACGTTGCGGTAATCAACACATAGGCACAACATGTTGAGAGATTATCCAGCTTCCTTGCTGATGTATTCACAAAATCAGTAGCTCCTTGCTCATACTCAAGACTATTTTTGTTGCCTAATAAACAATTAAAAGTTCATTCAAAAGGCAGAAACCAAACAAGTCAAATATAAAAGCAAATAACTAAAACTAAGAAGTAAGACATACCTTGGAAGCCAAGCCCAAGATTTATCCATGATAAACAACACCACAGCTCCACGACCAAAAGATAACCCAAGATTTATGATAAATTTTTCTTGAATTAGACACTCTATTAACTAGACCTTATCAAAATTACATAATATAATATGAAGGATTGAGTATAGTACCTCTAAGTATCAATGACCTACGAAGGAGAAGAAACTGCAAGAACAAAAAAGCGAATTCGATGAAATAGTCAGAGACCTTAAATCAAACATCAATTCTAAAAACAAATCGAAAGAGCAAAAATGAAATGAAATCCTTAAGTTTGAGATACATGTGCTTGAATTGAAGGAATTTTTCCTCTGTAAAAAATCAATAGAAATCAAATCAATACAGGTTACAAAGACAATTAATCGAGAGCTCAATGAGAAAAGAAAAACCCTAGAGTATCTCGTACCTTTGCTTCAATCTTACACTAACCAAAATTTTCACATGTGAAACCCAAAACAAATTGAAAGAGATCAATTGGGGAAATTGTAACCCTAAATCGAAACCGCAGAGCCAAATGAAATCCTGAAAATTTGATATACCTTTGCTTTAAACGAACACAAAAGCTTCCTCTGAAACCCCAAAACAGTCGAAACAAATTAGTACCAGAGATAGACAATGCAAAAACCCAGAATCGATTTGAGTAACCCATGTTTGACTAACCTAGCTCACTCGATTTCACTGTGAGATTAAGAGAAAAGGGACGACGATAAGTTATCTGTGAAGAATGAAAAGAGAAACAATGGAATGAGACACTATCAATGGAGGAAACTATTTCAAAAAATTTTGGGCAAAAATTTTTCATTACTCAAAATTTTTGCTAAGTACAGGTGGGCAAAATATAAGTTTTTTCGCCTAAACATTAAACTGTGTTTACAAGGTGATTAGTGCTATCTATACTACGCTAAGCTAAAAGCTTTACCCAAATAAAATATTACACAACCAAAACATAGCGTTTACACAATTGAAAACGTTATGTAAAAAAAGAGTGGTATTTACCATATCTGAATAACATAAAACGCTATAGTATACAGCTATAAATACACCAATTTCTTGTAGTGGTAGATGAATCATGTCCATAAGAGAGTCATCATAACCATTTCTCTGAGTCTAAAAGCCATATGTGGTGAGATTATATGAGCGGATTCATAAGACTAAAGATTTGAATCAAAGCCTTGAACCTCAGAGACCACATAATTAGATATTGGTGTAGGATACTTTGTGAGAGAACACTGTATGACCGTTATGATGGGGTAATACTCTCTTCCCATACTTATGTACCTCATTTTAGTCGATTTCAAGCTCACTAATTTGTATGTTTTTGGAGTCTTTGTTATTATTCTAAAGTCTTTGAAGGTATAAAATAGGAGTAATTTAGATATTGCATGTGAAGCATGGATTGGAGCTAAATTGGAAGAATTTTGGCGAAGCAACATGATCGATTAATCGTCATCTTAATCGATCGATTAATCGTCATCTTGATCGATCGATCCGATGCCTCAGCTTGAGCTATGCACGACCTTACGATCGACCAACCTCACTTAGACCGATTGATCGTCTCATTTCCGAAGCGTACGCCCGACCTGCTGATCGACCAAACATCCCTGGATTGATCGATTAGCCTTCTAATATGTTTTGTGCCCGACCTGAAGATCGACTTGATGCTCCAGTGATCGACCAATTAAATGTTGATCGATAGATCAACACCTGTGATCGATCGATCATTGATGCTGCGAAGCCCAGACCAAGTTTTCCTTATTTTTGTACTAGCGCGTTTTAGACTATATTAATTAGGTTTTTAACGTTTCCAGAGAGATGGAACACACATTATTCGTTTTTGAGACTTTGTTTATGCTTGAGGAGAAGATTCCAAACCTCTACAATTTTGGAGAAGAATTCTGAACCTCTTTTATTTGAATTGCAATTTATTCATGTTTTCTATTAAATCTTTCAAAATTTGCTCTTTAATTATGTCTGAGTAGTTCTTTAATCAAGTTTAGCGTTTTCTAGGGTTGTTAGGGAATTGATGAATTAGGAACAAATAGGTTGTTGCTTGATATGTTCTCCATCTAATGATAATCTTAATGCCTAGGTTAGAGTAGCTAACTAGCCCATGATCTTAGATTACCTAACTCTCCAAAAGCTTGTTAGGAATTAGAATCTCTTTAGATGAGCAATTAATACTTAATCACGAAAGTTGATGTTAAGGTTGATTGTGGACTTGCCAACAACATCTAGGATTTCTAGGTTGCTTGATGCAATAGTTGATACCACGACAGTGAATTGGTTATACTTTTATATCTGAGCTGAGATTGTTGTTGAATTGTTCCTGAATAGTTTATTGGTTCGAATTCCCTAATTTCCTATTGAACTCCCTGAACTTGGTGTTTTAATCTATTAAGTTTTATTCATTTATTGCTTTACTTTCTAATCACCAATTGCACTCATTTTTTTCATCTTAGCTCTAGTTTAGTTTTAGAATTGATAGTGTAATAACTTGGTTCTCATGGATTCGATCCCTAGATTACTACTCTGATTTGTTGTGCACTTGCAGTAGAATAATAGGGTTAAAACTCTATGTTATCACATACCATTTAAAAAACCAAATTTATTCAGGGACTCGCATATTGGTTTACCAATGGAGCTTAATGAGTCACCAATGAACCTAAAATCTCAGTTGTAAGTGTTCAACAATTTACTAGTGTTGGCGAAGAGTTGTAGATACGGCGGAGAGAAAACGCACGAGCAACATAACTCTTGTTGAAATTTTTAGCCAAATACAACCATATTTCACTGGAAGTAGACAGCTTATGAAGATAACCTGAAACTTCTTCAGACAATGTTCCAAACAGCCAAGAACGAATCAACTGATCTATGCAAAACCAAGACTTGTACTGGGTATTACTGAATTGAGTAGTTACAATATCTATTGTGCTTGTTGTAAAAGTTGAAGGAGGCGTGATAGTACCATTAATAAACCCTATGAGCTTTTGACTAGACAATAATGACTCAAACTGCGATTTCCATAGGAGATAGTTGCTGTCATTTATAGCTTTAAGCTTATTGAGCTTAGAACATGAACATTACTAGGAAAGGGGTAGGGATTGGCTATTGAACTACATGTTAAGGTCTACAATGGCGTTGATACCATGTGGAGAAACATGATAAAAGAAGAGGAAAATTAAACAGAAGGTTGAACTTTACTATTATATTCATCTTAAAAGTTATGAACAATTATAGAGAATATATATAAAACTTTCTGAACAATATAGAAATTAGGGTTTTAGCAAGTCTCTATGGAAAACTGTACAAAATGTTAATTTGTATCTGATCCCAAGAGAGCTGTGTAATGATTGTGTAGTTGTATCTCCTCTCTGTCGCAGATTGCTTTTTCAAGTATAGAAGAATGAAATCGATTTTCTTTATATTTGTGTCTTCTTGATAGGTCTGATAGATAGGCTTAATGGACCGGCCAGTTGTGTAAGAACTTGACTAATGAGCTGGTCAGTTGTTGCCCAATATTGATACAAACAATTATACCAAACAAAAATAACCAAGATAAATTTTTAAGCAATTGAACCACCAATTCAACTTGGTTTAGATGTAATTGTATCGCTATTGGAGAGTGTTTATAAGTGGTAGACAATTTTTGATAGGTTCCTAAAAATTTAGAAAGTGATTTATAGAAACAATTGCATATATTACTAATTTTGACACTATAAATTTTAAACCAAAATTATTTTCTTGAAATTTGCGGAAGAGAAGGATATTCTTGTCATCATGCAAGCATCTAAAATCTCTTGAAGTTATTCAACTTTAAAGTAGACCATGAAAGATTAATTAAACTTGTTTGAAGAAATTAGTACCATTGCCTCTCAGAGATACAAGTGCATCTATTTTCACTCATTTTTTTTTTGTATACTAAGTAGCATCATAAAACATCTGAGATTCAGTAGTATCACTTGTCTCTTCTTCCCAAGAAACAAAAGAATACTAAGGTTTATCTTGGTGGATCCGTACCCTCTATAGATCTACCGGCCTAGGTCTAACTAAGTAGAGGCAATACGACTATTTTTGGTTGTTTATGGGTCTATAAGTCTATACGTAGTAGCATGTGTAAATAGAATCAACAGTGGAATGGTGGAATTATTCATTATATATGCATTACATACTCAATATCAAGTAGCAAATAAAATGTAAATCAGATGTTATATTTAACTTTTAGTATAAGTTTTAAGATGGAAACTTTGATAGTTATGATTTGAGATAAGCATTGGACCCATCTAATTAATTTGGTTTACAAAAAAAAAAAAGGACAAATCTAACAAGATTAGATAAAGATTAAAGGACAAGTGTGATGAGTGAGAGAGAACATCTATTCATGTCTCACCCAAGGGGATAAAGAAGAGTCCTATCATTATTTTTCTAATTCTAATTTCTTCTTTCCACATTGCTTTGTACGCAAGTTGTAACCTTTTCGATCATAACTTTGATCTTTTTGTTTCAACAACATATATATATATATATATTGTAAGATTAAATGTAATTCTGATATAACAACATAAAGATACAAACTACATATTAGACATTTCGAGTATATATCATGTCATGATCATTAACTTTTCTCGTTTTGAATTTACAATTTTAAATCTTAAGATTAATCTAATCCTATTAAAAACTTACCATATTTGTATATATGATTCATCTAACCCCTTTTTTTTTGTAACAATGGACCACAACTGTCTGGTCCAATAGCCAAGTTCCTACATAATATAAACAATAGGACTCGATGTGCAAGTGCGCCTGCCATTTAGTGGACTTACCGCCTGCCACTGGACTATATGCCACTTGCAACCCCATTTTTTTAACTTATCATATTTTTTATGTATTATCAAACTAACCTCAATTTTTTTCATGCTTAATATTATTATTATTTTTCCATCCAAAATTTAACAATCTATGAATCTCAGGTTTTGGCTAACCACAAAATAATTTACTACCATAAAGAGTAGTTGGTATACTATAGTAAAGCAAATGGGATCCCACCAATATTTGGAAAACAACATTGATTTTTAAAAAATATCCATATATAGTGGAAATTTGGAAAAAAAAAAAAAAAAAAAGGAGTAAAGACTTCATGTATATATTCTTAGTTTAATAAATGAAGTTTAAGACATTTTAATCGAGTTAATTAAATTACAAAACAAGAGAATCAATTGAGTGCGTTTCGATCTCTTCTCAACTTAAAGAGTTCCTCTCTCTTTCTTTATAAAACCAAAAAAAGAAGAAGAAAATAAAGACCAGAAGTGGTATAGTCTAGGCAGATTCATTTCACTATCTTTCTTTTTTTCATCTTCTTTTTTTTTCCCATTTGATTCTAAAAAACTCAGACAAAGACTTCTTTTTTCTCTCATTTGATTCTCAAACTTTCACAAAAAGCTTTCAGATTTTCAAAGAGAGTGATAATGGCTTGGAGAAAAAGAATGATAATAAGAAGACAGTAAAGAGAAACGACCAAAAATCTCAAGCAAACAGTAATATCTTCTGTTGCAGAACAGAAGAAGATGTCTTGCAATAATGGAATGTCTTTTTTCCCTTCAAATTTCATGATCCACACTTCTTATGAAGACGATCCTCCTCATCAATCTCCTTCTCTTGCTCCTCTTCTTCCTTCTTGCTCTTTACCTCAAGATCTCCATGGTACTTACACTTGTACAAGCATTTACTCTCTGTAGTCTCTTTCTCTCTTTCTAATTATGCTCTGGTTTGTTTCAGGATTTGCTTCGTTTCTAGGTAAGAGATCTCCAATTGAAGGGTGTTGTGATTTAGAAACAGGGAACAACATGAACGGAGAAGATGAATATTCAGATGATGGGTCTCAGATGGGAGAGAAAAAGAGGAGATTGAACATGGAACAAGTGAAGACATTGGAGAAAAACTTCGAGCTTGGAAATAAACTTGAACCAGAGAGGAAAATGCAGCTGGCTCGTGCTTTGGGTTTACAGCCAAGACAGATCGCGATTTGGTTCCAAAATCGAAGAGCTCGTTGGAAAACAAAGCAGCTTGAGAAAGATTACGATACTCTTAAACGACAGTTTGATGCACTTAAATCTGAAAACGATCTTCTTCAAACCCATAATCGGAAACTCCAAGCTCAGGTAATAAATCTCATAATTTAAACCACAAAAAGAATATGAAAAACTTTAATTTAAAATTCTTTCTATGTTTTAAAAGATCATTCTTTTCTTTCTGAAAAGGTTAAAGATTTATATATTTTGGTAAATGATCTCATAACTCAATTGTACTCCATGTAAAATGTTTCTTTTTTTCCAATCTCGAAAAGGTTAAAGATTTTTTTTTTGATAATAATTATTGAGATCAGAAGTTGCTTTCAGGTAGGGTTAATAAACTGGACATGATTCATGACTTTTCAAACATCATTGTCTCTTTTTTCTTCCCTCTTGTCTGAAAAAGAGATCTGAAAAACAACTAGCTTTTCTTATGCTTATCACAATACACAGTGCTCTGTTTTTTAATTTTCCAAATTCAGATCTTTGAATTCAAGTTTATAACTTTACGCAGATAATGGGATTAAAAAGCAAAGAACAAACAGATTCAATAAATCTAAATAAAGAAACTGAAGGATCTTGCAGTAACAGAAGTGATAACAGCTCTGATAGTCTCAGACTCGATATCTCAACGGCACCGCCATCAATTGAAAGCACATTAACCGGTGGCCATCCACCGCCTCCGCCACAGACAACAGTTGGTCGACACTTCTTTCCGCCGTCGCCAGCCACCGCAACTACTACAACGACGACGATGCAGTTTTTTCAAAACTCATCTTCAGGACAGAGTATGGTGAAAGAAGAGAACAGTATCAGTAACATGTTCTGTGCAATGGAGGACCAATCTGGTTTTTGGCCATGGCTTGATCAGCAACAGTACAACTGATAGTGGTCTACCTGTCAGTTTTTATTTTAATATATTTTTTTTGTATTTTGAATTTTGATCAGAAGAACCCATGCATGTTTCAAAAATTGGAATCTATCATTACATCACTTTGAATTCTGCAACCAAATACCACCAAGATTTTGTCTTGACGTGAATAAGATGGTTAAAAATGGCTAATATTCATCTTATTACGTATAAAAATAATTATATATATGGACAATAGTTAATTATTATATATAGTAGATTATATTGTTGAGTCGTGGGTACTGGCACCATGTGGTCGTAGTCGTCATATTCAGAAGTGGGAAGAAATAAATGGAACGCAAAATGAAAAGGACATTTTCCATGAAACACATTACTATTATTATTTTGTTTAAATCCATGAAATAAATTCTGCAATTGTCATGATTTGGTCGAGCTAGTTAAAAGACCAAAAAAAAAAAAAAAAA
>OVAX01001694.1:0-21975 GCA_900406405.1 Lepidium africanum | reverse complement strand
AAAAAACCAAAAAAAAAAAAAAAAAAGAAGAAGAAGAAGAAATGATGGGACAAAATCTAGATGAGTGAATTTTGTAATCACGAGACCTTACAAAAGACGTACGATAATTTAATTCTGACGATGCAACAGACCATCAGTTTCACAAACCTATTTTATTCTACAGTCACATTTATTATTATTTTCACCGTGCTTTTTTTTTTTTCAACATTGAATTTTACATTCTTTTTATAGCTATTATGGACTATAGCATGTAAATTATATTTATCCTAATTGATAAAAATGTCCTTCATTTCTTACTTAAATATTGATATGTTTTATTATATAACGAAGTTCATGAGGTTGAATTGAATAATATTTTATCCTGTGGGAGAACACTTATCTGTCTGTGACAATATATATAAATGTAGTAATATGACATCAAGTATACAAAATGTGGTATATTCGAATAAAACAATAATATGTTATACTGAATATAGTATCGATAATATGTTATACTAAATTATGATTTACCATTATTTCTTACGAATGACAATTATAGAAGGATTCGATTATCTAGTCGAAATTTTCCAATAGACACCATTTCTATCGAGAATTTTGTTAAAGTTTTAAGTTTTGCTGGAAGCGATATATGTTATAGTCCTTTAAAGATAATAGTTATGTGATTAAAAAAGAAGAGATTATGATGAGAGTAAAGGAAGCAAGAGGAAGAGACATAGAAACACACAGATTCCAAAGGAGATAGAGGAAAAGGACAAATAGAGTTGGAAAAAAGCAAGCAAACAATTTAGGGTTAGAAAGTTGTCACTCTCCTTTTTAATCGACTCTTCTTCTTTTTCCTCTCCCCATTAACATGGCCGACAGTTTTAAACTTTTCAAAATTTCGTATGTTTTCTTTTTAGTTATTAATTTAAAATTTTACTCACTATATCTATGTATATTTTTATACCTTTAAACCAATCATTATAAAGGAAACATGACTCTGCTAGTAATGCAAATGATGTAAGAATTAATAACTTGTTCGGAATACAATTGTACCCTTTGTAATACTATTGTAGATTGAGGACAATGTTAGTATCATTTCCAAATTGTTCTACACCTAAAGATGTTGAGAGATTCGAGGCCAATCATGTTGGTTTCAACAACTTTGTAGACTTGTACGTTGTTTTTTTGGTAAAATTTTTAGACTTGTACATTGATTGTTACTTTTTTCTTCTAGAAAAACTAGTTGCGTCGCCGAATACTAAGAATTTAACTTAATAAAATATATTTCAAACGATACTATATATTTATAAGTCTAGTGCAACACGATCTCTTTAGTCTTTTTTTTTTTGTCAATCTATCTCTTTATTCTTTAATACGACTAATTATGAGAATATAAAATAAAACATAAAAATGGAAATTAGTCGGTGCGACCCACTTATTTCCTAAAGTACAGGTTTCTTTTTAGTTAACCGTGTTTGGTTTGGTTTGCTTTTTTGGTTAATGGACCCTTTGTAAACTTGGATGCTTCAACTTCACTTAAATGCTTTCCTCACTCTCATCACATTTCCAAGTGATTCACTTTTAAATATTGTATTACTAGAAAAGGACTTCATTTGTGTGCATATTTCTTTATGATAAATCTTTTATGGTTATATTATAGAACCTACAAATTGTGGGTATCTTATTATATAAAATAAGGTTTCTCAAAATTAATAATCTTATTATATAAATTAAGGTTTCTCAAAGTTAATAATTAACAGGATTCTTCCACGTGTCAAATCCAGTGATCAAAACAAATTTCGTTTTTTTTGTCAACAAAAAAATCATATTTGTATATTAAAAATAAATTAAAATTTATTTTTAAAATATATTTATCTCTATTAAAAAATATATATCTTTATGCTCAATCCTAACTCAAAAAAAAAGAATTGTAAAAAAGATACTAAATATGTATCTATATAGATATTTCTAATATACAAAAACATCCTTATTCAAAATGGAAATTGAGAATACTAATTGCTATATATATATATATATATAAGCAAGCAAATAGACTATTTTATGAAACTTACAATATTTTCTTAGTTCTCTTAAACTTTCACAAAATTTTTTTACTATTACTTACATCAAAAATATTTTTACATTATTAATCATATTTTTACATTTATATCCAATGAAATCAAGACAAACAAACAAAAGAGGTAAATCGTTAAAACTATGTATCATTATTTTATTTACCATTAATTATTAAAATGATTTGTTTTCATTAAATATAAATCTTATAGATGAACATTTTTCCATCTCAATTTCTTAATATGTTTATACAAAGTTTGAACCCTTAAAGTTACATATTAACAGGATTGTTCTACGTTTAAAATTTCTTTTGGAATTTATATATTAAAAAATAAATAAATACATTTGAAAATAATTTTTTTTTCCGTATTTATAATTTTAAAGAGAAGATATTTTCACATGTCAAATTCAGTGATTCAAAATTTTATAGTATCCTATTATATGCAGTTACAAACAATTATATATGTTTCAAAAGTTTTTAATCAACGAGATTCTTTTCTTTTTCAATTCATATTATATATATCTGTTATATAAAGTTAAGTTTCAAAACTTAGTAATCAACGGAATTCATCCACATGACAAATCTACTTATTCAAAATTTTGGAGTATCCTATTATATCGTACTATATAAAGTGGAGTTTCAAAATTAGAAATCCACAAGATTCTTACACGTGTCAAATCTAATGATTCAAAATTTTTCAGTAATTTTATATATTTAAAAATATTTTTGTAATTTAAATATTTATATTTGCCATGAAATATTTGTCTCTATTCACAATCCTAGCATAAAAGGATTATAAATAATTTTTTATTTATAATTGTAAGATCCTATTATATAAAGTTGAGTTTCAAAGGTTACTAATCAAAGAGATTTTTCCACGTTAAATTTAACGATTCAAAAACTTTCAGTATTCTATTATATAAAGTTGGGTTTCAAAAATTAGGTATCAATGAGATTCTTAAGTCTTATTATATAAAGTTGAGTTTCAAAATATAATAATCAACGACATTCATCTATATTCATCTATATGTCAAATCCAATGATATAACTTTTTGGAATATCTTATTATATAAAGTAAGGTTTCAAATTTTAATAATCAATGAGATTCTTACATGTGCCAAATTTGATGATCCAAAATTTGGAGTATTTTTATATATTTAAAAATATAAATATTTATATTTACAAAATATTTGTCTCTATTCACAATCTTTCTATAAAAAAGACTATAAATAATTATCCTTATTTATAATTATAAAATCATATTATATAAATTTGAGTCAACAGAAATTTTACACAAAAATCTCAGTGTTTAATTATATAAAGTCGGGTTTATAATCATATATATATATATAATTGAATTTCAAAAATTACTTATCAACGAGATTCTTAAATATTATTTAAAATATAATACATGTATATATATATATATATATCTTATAATATAAAGTTGGGTTTCAAATTAGTAATCAACAAAATTCTTAAATATTATCTAAAATATAAAATGTATATATCTATATATATATTCTTCTCTGTCTGGTGGTTAGGTTGATCCAGCTAATGAATATAACATCAAAGATTCGATTCCTCCCCTCTACGCAGTTGCTAGATTAAATATGAATTTTAAGGGTTGGGCTACGCTATGGATTGGGTCTTGTCGATCTAATTGTTTACAAATATATATATATATATATATATATATCTGCATATCTAGTATATAATAATTTGGAATACAGAAAACTTAAATGGTTTTTTCTTACTCCCTTATGGTCATTTAAACAATTTCTAATAACGTACGACATTTTGTATCATTGTATATATTAAATTTTAACTTCTATTCAAGTTGTGATACGAAATGAAGACTTCGATCATATGGAAAAGAAAAAGGGTGAGTGGAAAGAATTCAGGGGTCAAATCCATCAATTATGATCAGAAGTGTAATTATATTGACACGACACTTTGTTCGTACAAATCACCTTTGGTGGTTATATCTTTAGGAACTCACAAAGTTTTCTTGTAATCAAGGATCACATTGAACCAAAATATCTCTGACATGTTACGTATACAAGGTTACAACTCTAAACTAATTCAGATGACTTTGATAACGTGAGCGTCCAATAAATATCATGACGTTGTTTCTCATATAACATGTTAAGTTGCTATTAACTATTAGTCGCTATA
This sequence comes from Lepidium africanum, assembly GCA_900406405.1. Classification (NCBI taxonomy): domain Eukaryota; kingdom Viridiplantae; phylum Streptophyta; class Magnoliopsida; order Brassicales; family Brassicaceae; genus Lepidium; species Lepidium africanum. Next base: position 17,741 of record OVAX01001694.1, on the reverse strand, counting down.
TATTCAACATTGACTATGATAGAAAAAATCATAATTATGTCGAAGAAGAATATAGTAAAATTGATTAAAGTAGTGAATCTGAAGCCCTAAACGATGTAAAAATATTTTAAAGTTGACGAGAGAGAGAGAGAGAGAGGGAGGGAGGGAGGGAGGGAGGGAGGGAGAGAGAGAGAGAAAGAGAGAGAGAGTTTGTGATATGTAAAATTATGCATTATTAATTAATGCAAAAATCTTTATGGGATCATGTGCATTTCCTTAATCAAATCTTTTGCAGCTTTGCTGGATATTAATTCCTCTTTTAATTCTTTTATAATCTTTCTGTAAATTATAGTTTTTTTTTTTTTTTGGGATTTTTGGTGGTACTGTATCAGATGCCAACATGTATTCATAATTAATGATAAAATAATTCTAGTGTGTAGCTACAACAAAACAAAGAAGTACTCGTAAAGAAGAGCAGGCTATGTGGCCATGTGCTTGCTGCTTCAATTCCCTTATTAACTACTCACTTTCATTGGAACAATAGGTCAGAAGAAGAATATCAACTTAAAGTAGATAAGATCACCACATGTCTCTAAGCTACATACAACTTACACCCATCAATTTGCTTATTAGTTTTATCATTTTGTTCTTACATTTAACATTTAGTCAAAATTTGTATTTGTTAACATACATATATACATAGAATATTCTGCAAGAAAAATCTTCATATCGTCAATTTTATAGTTTTATTATTTATCTCAGAAGAATGCAAATAAAGCATGCACATTCAGAAATAGTACGTAATATAACCTGCCATCATTATCAACTTTTTTCTAATATATTAAAAAGAAAAAATTAAATCGAACCTTCCGGAGAGGAGTTCAAATCTAGTTTTTAAAAATTTGAAAATCTAATATATAACTTTTGATATTAATTTATATGTAAAAATAATTGGTAAAGTTGCGAAAAATGGTCATTGTTGCAGAGGACTTATATTTATACTTTAGACATTTAGGTAGATATATCATATTTCCTCAACGATAATAACTTTCGAAGAGATGTACTCATGATATAATATATAATGCATAGATATTGTATTTGAATACACGAACTTTAATACCCAAAGATAATTTATTTTTATTTCATTCGATACGCAGATTATAGTGGGAAATATAAAAATGTGGGCATAAATGTATAGCTAGCGAGTATGCTGTAAGTTCCAACAAAAGATACAAAACTATGAGCAGAATAATAGGTATATAATATATATATATATATAACTACATATTTTTGTAAGAAAAGATGATATATCATATGAAAGCATGTATTTTCTATTTTAGTGTTAATAAAATATTATGATAAAGGGAAAAAGAGAGATGGGATGCATGTGAGTGGCAATGACATGAAGGATAGTGGTTCGATGTTTTGGACTTTGTTTAAGTGTTAGCAAACGCTCTTTCGTTGCCATTTCACGTTGCTACATATATATTTTATACTTTTTAAATTATTTTTTAATCTATTTTGTCAACGGTCGAATTTTGGATATTTTATGTAGATTATATGATAATACCATAATACCAAAACTCAAGTTGGACTTTGGGACCGACTTTCGTGAGGGATCTTCTTATTGAGTGACCCATTAACTAGAAAACATAGATTCTATTGCCAAAACGAAGGTCGAGACTAATGCTTCAGATTGATAGATGCATTCATATACGTGTATATAAAACTGAACACGTATATGTAAATTACCTTGATGTGACATCTGAACTCTCAATCCGGCTTGATTGGCTCGTGTGAAAGAGTATTAAATGTTACTTATATAACTTTATATAATAAATTAACGTGTATGCCTACACGATTTGATTCCCTTCCTATGGCTTAGACCATAAACTCAGGCATTCCATGACTCAATTTCCCTTTTATCATATTTGTTGGATAAGTGCACAAATATGTTCCCGGAATGTACGCATAACAATATCAGTTATGCTTTGTTTTTTTGTCAACGGTATATAATATAATCAAAAGGGTAAAGAGTTACAACAATAAATCATAAGCATATTCCTTTACATTATGTGAGAGCATCAACTTTATGATTTAATTGTCTTGGGATAACAGGAAGAGAAAGATAGAAAAACAAAGAACTTAGCCTAGAGAACTCCTCCTGGTGGGTAGGAAAGCTGGTCACTCCTCTGGACGATTAATTACCTGCGAAACCATCTCACAATCTGTCGATATCTCCACCTCCGTGATATGAAGCGCTATGAGAGATTCCATTGCCCATAGAATTGATTCGATCTCTGAATGAAGGGCAGTAAGACTCCGATGGACTCCTCGAGTCCCCATGCATTCTCCTCCCACTGAATCTGAAAAACAGTACCAACCGAAACCAGTTTGAAGGTCTACAAAACATTTGTAACCTTTGAAACTTTGATTAGTTGTGGATGGGAAAGTCAATGGAGACTTTATAAGGGTAGTATGAACTTCTGAGGAAGTTATGAAAGTCTTAAGTTCACTTCGAGCCGTAGACCATTCTTATGTAGCGAGGGTCAGAATCACAATTTGAGAAACAGTGATCATTTCTCGCTTTCCAAATTTTCCAAATAATCCATGGGAAAATCTTGGTCTCATCTTGATCTAGTATGTGCCAGAATATATGATCAAGATTATACCACATAGGATCTCTAGGGAAACTAGTTAGTGCATAAGGGATACTTGATAAAGCCCAGGTTTGAAACGCAGGTGGACATTAAAAAAAACATGATTAATGGTCTCATTGTCTAAGCCACATTGTGACCATCGAGTATCACAATTAATACCTCTCTTATTCAGATTATGTTTTACAGCAACACAACTTGATAAAACTTGCCAAATAAAATGTTATATTTTATTTGGGCAATCCAATTTCCAAATTTTCTTATGCAGAGCCTAAAAATTTGTCAGGCCTTTGCCTCCAAGGTATCGGAGTTCCCAAAATTATTTGAACATCATTAGGTTCAAAATATTGCCAACTAAAACTTTTTTCCGGGAACCCGTTCTATGAACAATGAATTGATCAATGGTCATATCAGGGAATAAGGGTAGACATGAAGTAGAAGCGGGTCTAGGAATAATATCCGGTAGCCATGGATCCTTCCAGACCCGGATTGTTTTACCGTCGCCAATTTTCCTAATGATGCCTTTAGAAACTAATGATTTTGCAGAAAATATGCTTCGCCAACCATAAGAAGGGGAAGCATTCATTTTTGCTATTGAAGGACATTGGTCTCTATAGTAACGTCCTTTCATCACTTTCGCAAAAACTGAATCAGGGCCAAAGTTGTTTGGCCAGGAGAGCCGAGTTGAATTCCTCTAAGGCTCTAAACCCCAACCTCCTTCAGATTTTGGTTGACATAATTTTTCCATTTCTTCCAGTGGATCCCTTTGGAGGTTTCTAAATTTGACCACCAGAAATCTGCAATTGCTGAATTTAACTTTAGTATGACAGCTTTAGATAATCTATAGCATGACATCACATAAGTGGGTAAAACTGTAAGAACCAATTTGATTAAGACCTTCTTTCCCGCTTTAGACAGGAATCTGGATGACCAACTATTTATCCTTTTCTGGAGCTTTTCACGTACAAAAGAAAAAACTTTTGTTTTAGCACCTCCTATGTTTTCCGGAAAACCTAAGTAGGAGCCCATTCCTCCTATTTTAGAAATTCCAAGAATTCGATGTAACTCCATTTTATGGGTTTCCGGAACAGCATGTCCAAATTGAATTGATGATTTATCAAAATTTATTTGTTGATCAGATACTTGTTCATATTCTTTAAGTATGTGTAATATTTTTGTAGCTTCTTCTGTAGAAGCTTTACAAAAGAACAAATTGTCATCTGCGAACAAAAGGTGAGAAAGGTTTGGACTAGCACGTGCAATTGATAAACCCGTAATGAGCTTCCGTTGCTTTGCTTGTCGTAATTTGGAAATAAGAACTTCCGTACATAGGATAAATAAGTAGGGTGACAAAGGATCTCCATGTCGTAAACCTCTATATGGGATAATACTTCCTCTAGGAACCCTGATTATGAGGACTGAGTATTTCACACTACTTATACAGTGCATAATACATTTCGTCCATGTATCACTAAATCCTAATTTTCTCAATAGAGCATCGACAAAATTCTATTCTACTTTATCGTATGCTTTGCTCATATATGTTTTTATGGCCATGAATTGACCCTTAACAACCTTATTGGTACGGAGGCATGAAACATTTCTTGAGAAATCAAAATATTATCTGAGATTAATCTCCAAGCAACAAATGCCGATTGGGTCTCAGAAATTAGTTTCGGTAATACTCTTTTGAATCTTAAAAAAAAAACCTTAGATATTATTTTGTAACCCACGTTACACAAACTAATAGGACGGAACTCCGCCATATTTGTTGGTCTAGAAATCTTAGGGATAAAACATATATTGGTTTTATTCAAACCTTGTTCAAAAGATCTGTGACGAAGAAAATCATTCACTAAAGTAACTAGGTCTTCCTTAATAATATACCATGAATTTTGGAAAAAGAGGGTCGTCATACCATCCAGTCCCAGAGTTTTCCCATGATCCATCATGAAGAGGGCTACTTTGACCTCTTCTTTAGTGGCTAATTTCATTAGAATTTGATTATCAGAGTCCATGATTTTGGGCTCTATTTCATCCAAAAGAATAGTAGCATTACCATTGCTGGAAAAAAGCTCTGAGAAATAACATGAAGCTTCGGCTAAAATAGTTTCATCCTTTGTTATCCAATTTCCACTCTTATCCATAAGCCCAACTATTCTATTACATGCATGTCGTTGTCTTGTTTGCGCATGAGAAATTTCCCTTCAACAAGTTTTAATTTTGCCTAAAAATGAGACTTTCCGACTACACGGAAATCCTTTCCTGCTTTTTTTCTATTGTTTCCTTAAACCCAATCTTACCAATCCAACGCTTATTAAAGTGGAATTTTTTATGGGGTTTATAGGTTTGGTCACTGAAATGGCCCATAATAGATCGATGATCAGAACCAATCATTTCCAAATATTCAACTTCAGATCATGGAAATAGATCATGCTAATCATTATTACCAAAAGCTTTGTCAAGTACACAGTGAATTATTCCGTTATTTCGAACACCTTGCCATAACCAAGAATTACCTAATTTTGGAATTCAATAAGGCCGCTATCCTTGATCATTTGATTAAAAACCAGAAAGAATTAGTATGTCTAAGTGAACCACCCTGCTTCTCGTGATTGCCCGATAGCTCATTAAATTCTCCAATGATTAACCAAGGGGAAGTTCTAATTAAGCTCATTCTAGTTAGTCTCTCCCATACATAGTCTCTTTTATTCTAGACTGGTTTTCTATTGAAAAAAGTAATAGAAGATCTTGTACCTTGAAGATCTAAAGAAATATCTATCATATTTTTATCCTTATAATTTATAATGATATTATAATTATTAGAATAAAACAAAGACAAACCTCCACTAGAGCTTAATGATTCTACAGTGGATAAAAATACAAAGCCCAAGTGCAATTGTATTTTTTCCAAAAAAAGGAAATTATTTTGTGTTTCTAAAAGAAATAAAAATTCATGTTTGAATTTTGTCCAAATATCTCTTAAGTAACTAATAGAAAGCTTATTGCCAATCTCCTGACAATTCCAACATAAAGTTTGAAAAATCATAAAAAAATTTAAAACTTCATGGAGCCTTTAACTTGCTCCTTAGATTTTCCTTCTTTTACCTTGTTGTCTCTAGGCATTTTGCGAGGGGACATAGCTACGACAACCAACATCTTCTTACAACTCACCCCATGGAGAGGAGTTTAAGACTTAGAAGATGACTTCAAAGAAGGCTTACTCAGACTTAGATGAGGCTTGACGAGTTTGGCTTCTTTACATTGCTGCAATTTACGAGCAAATTCCTTGTGTATCTTAGCCTTTTTAGTATTAGACAGATCTTGAGTACTAATTACAGCAGCTTCAAAGGACAAGGAATCTAAAACTGCTTCGATCACATGATCTGTTTCAGCATCTTTCATGACCACATAAACTTTCACCACCTCTTGTGAATATGATGAAAGTGTCAAATTTTGGACCATACCTGTGTCCGATTGGAGAGCTCATCAGTCCCAATTACAGCAGTCAAATCAGAACCATCAATCCCATCATTTTTGGTTTCCTCTATGCTAATTGGAAGAGTAGAAGTAGCAGCCACTGTCAACACCTTTTCTTCCTGAAACAAAGGTCTCCTTACTTTCTTGGAGGACAGAGTTTCCAATGATGTACCTTCACCAACATTCTATTTTGATATATTAGAGATAAAATCAAGTGCTACATTTATATCATTAGCAGAAAATAAACGTTTAGTAATTACCATGTCTAGAGAAGCTTTCGTTGGCTGATTTTAAGGAAGCCCACAAAGTCTCTTTGAACCCTCATTTGACGCAGGTAATGTTTGTGCTTTAGAGGAATCACCTACATTTGTTTTTCCACTCCGAACTGCACCTTTGAAACTCGTGTTTCTTCCAGCAGCACCTTTTTTTCCTTTGTTATCTATACCAGTATCTTTCACCTCTTTTTTTTTGCTTTGTAGCAAACACTAGCATCATAAAATGAAGACTTCACATTAAGTCTATATTGAAGCAGACTTCACTTGAAATCTACATTGTTGTAGGTGAGTCGCCGTGCCTTTTCATTCTCTTCTATCTTGTGTGTGTGAGTGGATACCGATAGAGGCATTATCTATGAAGGTTGCTTACCCTCAATCTTGGTTACACTTAATCTCTTCTTCTCGACATTTGGCATTTCACCTTACTTTTTGAGTTTCTGGTTTATGAATGTTGGATTTATGATAGTATCTGATTAATTTGGATTAGAGTAGTATCCTTTCTAGTGGTTTTTTTTTTTGATTGTTAAACATACTGAAGGAAAACAAACTAGTTTTTGCAACACCAAAAAATTAATGAGTACAAGTTAAAACAGGATCTCATGCAAATACTTAATTACAAATGGATCGATAATTATAGAATATACTTTGAGATTTTGCAGAAGAATGAATGACTGAATCGAAAATCTTTTCGCACTCCAAACATAATGCATCTATCAGTATCCACACACAGAGAAAATGGATCAAAATGGGATGCTAGTACCGTTGAGATCAATATCTCTTCTACTCTTAACAAACTGTTTGTTACCAATGTTTTCTGGTTAGCCATGTTTCTCTTTGTGTGTTTTTCTCTTAATACGTTATCTTATATATTATTAGAGAAATAATTTTTTAAAGAATGCATATGTGTCAACACCACGTTTAATTTCAACATAGTTGATTACAGAGTTGTCCTAATATTAAATTACAAGGTTACCCCTTACATTAAATTTTTTTTTAATTTTTATATATAAAAATAATAACTTAACTTTTTGTAATATAGATAATTATATTTAAAATTCGTGATTAAAATTGAAATTTATGAAAAAATAAAATATAAAATCGTAAAGATAATTTATATAAAATAATTTTAATTATCTCTGAAGTTTTAAGATCATCCAAAAATTATATATATATATATATATACACACTTCCTACTAAGATAAGATAATTACATATCGTTCATAGTTATTATAATCATTAATAATTCATTCATATTTGAACATATCATCTTCCATATAATTTATTTTTAGTTTTATTCAAAAATATAAAACTAATGATGTAGAAATAAAACTCTACATTGATAATTCAGAAAAAATTAATCAATAAGAATTTTTTTAAGAGATATAAAATTTATATGTTAATAAAAACAAAAGATCAGTGTGATATATTTATCATATATTTATCATATCATGTTTTTCATATCAAATTGATTTTATCTTTAATTTTTTTATCTAATATTAATTATTAAAAAATTAATTACTAATAAATAAGATAATAAAATTTTGAGATTAATTAAAATATTTATGCCGCAACGTCACCTAGTTGAGTTGTAATTATAGAGCTACAAATTACGAAACATATCCTATTACTTAATCCCATTAAGTGTGGCTAATTAATGGGCCATAGTCCAATATTAAGTACACGTAAATGAAGACTTTGAAAAGTAACAATTACTTTTCTTGTAACTCACATTATCATACATATACAAATATATATCTGGTGATCAATCTCTAAATCCATAAACATTTGATCCAATTTGCTTATGTGTGACTCTATAAGATTATATAATATTAGTAATGAATTCTCAATCCATAAATTATAATTGGTTTCTAAAATAACATTATAATCACCTAATATTATACGATAAGGAAAACTCGATTACACGACTCCATAGAAGAAAGTACAAATGAGTTCAGGATATTCCCAACAATTTCCCACTTGTACTGGAATCATTTAGTTCCCATAATCCTTTTGCTTCTATATCTCAGTCTCAACATAAGGCAAGAAACTGTGTCACCCTTATAAGGCTAGATCACTTTAATCGAACTTTGATTTATATTGATCAAACAAACGACTGACATTCACCTCGTTTTTGCACGACCATGCATTTTTCAGTATCACCCATTGATAGGACAAGAGATATTGATCTCATGTTCCCTACAAAATTCATGGCACACCCAATCAATAACTTTATAATCACCTTTATGGCTGACGATCGATAAGGTCAAAGTGAACCAATATACAAGCAAGAAACCATAATGAACCCAGCTCAAAGGATTACACTCTATAGTCTTAATGAGAATCTCGTATGACACTCATATAACAATCTTGTAGAGATCTCATAGCGTGTCAGTCCAATAATGTGTTCTCTAACACATATCTATCTGAACAAACTTGATACAAAATATCAAATGAATTCATAAAACTTAGTCATCAGTTAACTCACATACTAGTCCTTAACCATTTATAATGTCCAATGTTAATAACCATGACTAGGGACTCCGATGATCTTATCATTTAACACTTATAGAGTTTCATGATAAAGTAATGTACGTGATGATCTATAAGAATGAAAAATCATTTTGGGACTATTATTTACTAACTAACAGTTAAATAAAATCTGAAATAAATTTTAGTAATTTGAAAAAACAAATAAACGTGTCTAAATATGAACAACATATAATAAAATAACTTGATCTCCCACTTAACACAAAATCACATCTTAAGAAATCTAACGCCTATAGAAGTAGTATGACTGTCATGCTTAAATCATGGAAGGGGGTTGATCAACGGATCAACAACATTTGCATTCGTTGAGAATTTTCTAATCTTGACATCTCCTCTATCAATAATATCACGAATAAGGTGATATCGTGTTTATATGTGCTTGAAATTCTGTTCTGTTCTAGGTTCCTTTGCTTGAGCGATGGCTCCATTGTTATCAGAGTAGAGATCAATCAAACCAGAGATACTAGGAACCACACCTAGTTCAGAAACGAACTATTTAATCTAAATAGCTTCTTTTGCTTCTTAAGAAGCAGCAATGTATTCATCTTCGGTTATAGAGTCTGCCATGGTGCTTTTCTTGGAACTTTTCCAACTCACTGCGCCTCATTAAGATAAAAGATGAATCCATATTGTAATCACAAATCATCTTTGTCCGTCTGAAATTACCGTCAATGTAACAACTTATAACAAGCTCATCACTTCATAAACCAAGAACTTTCATTAGTGTATCTTAAATACTTAAGGATGTTCTTGACTGCTACCACAAACTCTCACCTGGATCTTGTTGGTATTTACTCGTCATGCTTAAAGCACACTCAAGGTGCACATGATATATACTATAGTAGAAGCATAAGGGTATCTACTCATGCATTCTCTCTCATCATGTGTAAAAGGACACTACATTTTGCTGAGAGTGACGCCATGAGACATTGGTAGAAAACCTTTTTGGAATCTTGCATATTAAACTTTGTAAGACCTTATCTATTTAAGTATCTTGACAGAGTCCAATAAGCTTATTTAATCTATCTCTATAGATTCTTATTTCAAGAATATAATATGTTTCTCCCAGGTCTTTCATTGAGATATAACTTCCTAGCAAAGTCTTAATAGATTGAAGCAAATGGATATCATTCCAATGAGTAGTATGTCATCTACATACAACACTAAGAAAACAACTGTGTTCCCACTAGTCTTCTTGTAAACGCATGATTCTTCTTTGTTTCTAATAAAATCAACAGCTTTGACAACTTCATTGAAACAAAGATTACAACTTTGAGATGCTTGCTTCAAGCCATAAATTGAGCGTTGAAGTTTCCATATCATCCTAGCATATTTAGGAGATTTTAAACGTTCAAGTTGTATCATGTACACATCCTCTTCCAGATTTCCATTATGAAGAATTGTTTTCACATCCATTTTCCAAATCTTATAATCATAATAAGTGGTAGTTGCTAAGAGAATCTGAATAAACTTAAGCATTGTGATTGGGGGAGTAGGTTTCATCATAGTCAACACCATGAATCTACTTCTAACCTTTAGCCACCATTCTAGCTTTATAAATCTGTACATTACCATGCATGTTGGTTTTCTTCTTGAAAACTTATTCACACTCAATGGCTTTAGCACCATCAGGTAAATCCACCAAAGTCCATACTTTTTTCACATTCATGAAGTCCATTTTAAATCTAGTGGTTTCCAGCTATTTTTCAAAATCGGGGGCCATCATTGCTTCCTAAAAAAAAGACAGAGATTCATCACTCTCTATGAGAAATAGATCATGATTTTTCACCTATACACCATAGTTATTAGGTTTTTGATGAATCCTTTTGGACTTACACACCTCAGGTTCCACAGGTTTAGATTCTTCTACGACTCTTCGTAGATCTAGTTGATTCTCTTCCTCAAGATTCAAGAAAATCTCCTGTGTTTCTTAAACTTCTTGGAGCTATACTTTATACCACTATTTCTCTTAGAAGGAAATTCCCTTCCTTGAAAAATACCATTTGGAGCAACAAACACTTTGTTCTCGGAAAGGTTGTAGAAATAATAACCTTTGTTTCTTTAGGATAACCAACAAAGTGGTACTTATTAAATTTGGATCCAATCTTATCAGAAAACAAATGTTTAACGTAAGCTTCACAACCCCAAATTTTCAAAAAATACAAGTTTGGAACCTTTCTAGTCTACATCTCATATGGTGTCTTTTAAAATGATTTGATGGGCATCTATTGAGCGTAAAATCCTACGTTTCAAGAGCATATCCCGGAACAGACAATGGAAGACTTGTATAAATATATTTAATAAAGTTTGATTTCTCCTCTCTGATACACCATTCAATTGTAGAGTTCCTAGTGGAGTAAGTTGTGAAACTATTCCACATTATCTTAGATGATGATTAGCTCAAATATTCTCCACCTCGATTAGATTAAAGTGCTTTGATTATCTTGCCAAGCTGATTTTGTACTTCATTACTAAAACTTCTTGAACTTTTTAAAGGATTCAGATTTAGGTTTCATCAAGTAAACATAACCATATCTACTATAGTCATCCATAAATGTGATTAAGTACGAGTAGTTTCCTCTAACACTTATATTCATTGGTCCACTTACATCAGTATATATAAGTTTTAACAAGTCTTTGGCTCTTTCATTATGACTTGTAAGAGGAGCTTTAGTCATTTTTCCTAATAAACAAGATTCAAATTTGTGATTTAAAATCAAATGAGTTCAAAAGTCTATCATTATGATGCTTTTGAATATGTGTCTCATTTATGTGTCCCAAACGACAATGCCAAAGGTAAGTTTGGTTTGTGTCATTTGACTTAAATATTATGTATTAATGTTATAGAAAGGCGCACTTTGGTTTAATATATGAAGTTCATTCTCCAATGAACTACTACCATAAAAGACGTTACTACGATCAACTGAGCAACACTTGTCTTTAATCTTAATACGAAATTCTTCTAAATCCAAACAAGAAATATAAATAATATTTCTAGTTATAGTAGGAACATAGTAGCAATAATTAAGTTCTAAAACCAAGCCTAAAGGCAAAGACAAGTGAAATGTTCCGAAAGCTAATGCATCAACCCTTGGTCCATTTCCCACATGTAGATCCACTTGTCCTTTCTTCAAAGTTCCACTTTCTCTTAGGCCCTACATATTTGTACACATTTGTGCACCACAACTAGTATCCAATACCTAAGAAGTATAACTAGAAGTAGTAACATTTACTTTTATAATATAAATACCTGAAGACGATGCATTGAAAGTCTTCTTCTTTTTCAGATCTTCCAAATATTTTTTGCAGTTTCTTTTCCAGTGTCCATAACCAGTACTATAATGACACTTATCAACTTCAAAAGGACCATACCTAAACTTAGGAGCTTGGTCAGACCTGCTTGGATTCATAATCCATCTGGCCTTTCCTTTTCCTCTGTTTTTGCCTTGTTTCTTAAACTTTTTACCCTTGCGTCAAAAGAATGTGTGGAGTTTCCTTCTTAATGTTGGGCTCAACAATTTTGAGCTTTCCATGTATCTTAGTTCAAGTTTTTATCAAGTTGTTCATGTTGAAGTTCATAACAAAATGCTCGTTACTTGACGACAATGACTGCAAAATTAGATCAGTAGCCAACTCTTTGCTTATCCGGCAGTCCAGCTTTGCAAGGTTATTAGTACAACCCATCATCTTAATGACATAAGGGCTAACTGGACTATCCTTTGACAGCTTTACACTCAATGAGAGTCTTCACCGTTTGGTATCTCTTGTTTGTGCTTGCTCCTGAAACATACCTCTCATGGTAGTGATTATATCAATTGGTGACTCCACGTTCTCATATTGCTTCTGCAAGTCCGAGTTCATGGTAGCCAGTATAAGACAACACACATCGACCTTATCACTGACATACTTCTTATAAGCATTTCTCTGTACATGTGGAACATTGATATTAGGTTTTTCAATGAGAACCTTTTCAAGGACATAGTCCTTCTTCTCTTTCTTGAGAATAATTCTCAAGTTTCAACACCATTCAAGGAAGTTTGATCCATTCATCTTCTTTCTGAAGGACATATCGCAATGAAAATAAATTGGGAGGAGGCTACATTGTTGTATACAAGAATAGCAAACATTAATATTAAGTTCACAAGTTTGAGAAATCTCAACAATTAAGAAAACTCACATTATATTCAAAACATGATCCTCAAAATGAACATAATGATCCATGGTGGATCGAAGCCCATATTGGATCATTACAATGGAGTTAATATGGATATTTTACTAGATTTAAGTGAGCTTTGGCTTATCACCTGAATGACTAGCTATTTAGGAAAACAACTCATGTCAATCATATTTTATATAATTATTGCTTGTTAGATAACATCTTATGTCTTATCCAACGTATGCCTCTAAACCCAAAACTGTTTTGATAGCCTAGTCAAGTAAACCAAAATTTTCTCACATACAAATGGTTTATATCTATCTCACTTCTTTAATTCTAAAATCCTTTCTTAGCAAGTCAATCATACAACGAAATGGGGTTCAATAGTTAATCAGATTAGATAGGCATCAAAAATACTTGATATTTGTTATATCTAAATTCACATCCAATGTAAAATAAATAACTAATACATCGTTAATGTATTATATTGGATTATGAGTATTTAAAATAATTTTATTTTACTTAATTAGTTGTAACCCACCATTCGGGCGGGATTTGTATCATTGTTAAGTAATAAAAAAAATCAGTATAATATAATGATTTGTTAGATAATAAAGAGTCTGATCAAGAAAAGATTTGAATTTTTCACTCCAAAATTATGGAGAAGATCTTTACCATATTCCAATATATTATTAGTTCTTTGAATTTATTAATTTTCTATACTAATAAATAGATTAGAACAAAACTTTAATAATATTATTAACTTTAATCAGAATGTATCTACAATAATATTTTTCAAATATATTTGACGTGTAATAGTTAAACACATATTAATATTATTTTTTCGTCAATCAGAGTACATATTTATATATCTTATAAAAATATATGCAAAATTCTTTTTTTTATAAATTACTTAATTACCTATATATATTAACAACAAAAATGCTATAGTAATGCTTTTAAAATTGATGTAATCATCACTTAATTTGATATTACAATTTAATTAATATATTATTTTTCATGTAAACGTTGATTAATTCAAAAGTAAAAATTGAATGGAATGTAACTAATTTTTGCACACAACTCATATGTGAACAAAAGATAAATGTTGTTTTTTTTTCAGAGTATCATTTATTAGAATATTAGTAATGAGAAAATGTCTTATTAATGAAGATGTAATTGTTACAGTTATAAAGGTATATGAAAAATATAAATTGGTATTCCGACCCAAAAAAAAGACATAAACTGGTGATCTTAATAGGGAAAGAGATAAACTTGCTAAATCTGCACTTGCACTTTCCCAATTATCTCTTAACTAATAATTAATGTAGAAGTTTGTTTCTTGACCCAACAAAAAAGGTATATGAAAAGACATTGTTTGGTGATCTTGGTTTTTAAATATTATAATAGATATGTTTCAGTGTACTAAATTTTCTTCTTTTGTTTCAACAATTGGATTGACAAAGTCTGATTCATAGTCTAAAGTAATTTTTCTCGTTCTTTTTAATCTAATATGTGTAGCATAGAGGAATCAAGCCACTTATGCCAAGTCATTAGCCGGATCATCTTAACTAGCAGACTGAGAAAAACTCGACAACTTTTATCCTTTTTTTATTTCTTATAAATTAAATAAAAAATTTCATATCTATTTATAAATTCAAAATTATAGTAATTCTGTAACAATATTTTCAAAATTTTAATTTTGATATTCTTTATTTATTTTATCTTAAATTAAAGGAGTATAATACAAAAACTCACTACATCTTCATTAATTCTAACTTTATAAATTAAAATCAAGTATACTAATTTTTCCTTTTCTTTATCATCTACATATCTATTTATAAATTCTAAGTTCATGATTAGAAATATTTGTCTTTATTTTAATTTTTTATATGATATTAATTTATATGATGTATGTGGTGAATTTATAATTACATGTTTTTAAATTTAAATACCAAATTATTAGAAGTATGTGGTTAAAAATTGTAATTGTGGTTTTTGTTGTAATATAAGTAGATAAAATTCATTCACAAATATAAAACAAATTTGTTAATAAATTTTGATTTGTAAATATGGTTATAAAAGGTATGTTATCATTTTATATTTGAATTACAAATTATAAGAGGTATGTTTTCATTTTTTAATTTTTATTATGATATTTGGTTTGATTTTAATCCTAAATTAGTAGAAGTATACTAAAAATTTCTTATTTGTTTTAATTTGTATTTTAAAATTAAAAGGTTATTTAATGGGGTGATAAGGTGGCACTTTAAGAAAAGAGCAACATTTAACTTTATATATATAGATTATTGATTTACTTTGGGTCTAAATGGTAACATTCTCCCGCAACTCTGTCTAACCCGATCTAGGCTAAGCCAAACGTGTCTTGTGAGGAGGCATCGTATGATTTCTGCAAAAATTCCTAAAAAGAAATTAGTGTAGGATTGTTTAGCTCTGATACCAAAGAGTTGTATCCGACGATATTTTTAGAACATAATTCGTTGATTCTCAAGAGTACCTGATTTGAATTTTCTTCTTGTAGATTAAGGAACCGTGTTCAACTTAATCGTAACAGAAAACGAAGCTCAAGCTTTCTGAATAATTTCAATGATAAAAGTGTGTTGAGTTTACAAACGTAACTTGACTTAAATAGGAAAAGAGATAAGACTAAATCTCCTACTTATTCGAATAATTTAAGATAAAAGCAAACTAACTAAACACTAATAATAGGAAACAAATAACTGAAAATATAAAGAGATAAACTAGAAGATTCGCTGCATCAGGTCCCCGGGGGTAAATGAAGATTCGTCCCTGAATCTTGAACTATATCGGTGGTGTGAAATGGACGTATATGCTTGACGTTGAAGACGTTGTGAGTTTTGTATTGTGGCGGCAGCTCAACTTTGTACGCATAGGCATTTACCCTTGCTAACACTTTAACTGGGCCGATTTTTTTGGAGTTTAGTTTGTTGAACTCATGAGCTGAAATGCGTTCCTTGGATAACACGATCCAAACCAAGTCGCCAAGCTCAAACACTACCTCTCGTCGATGCTTATTAACGTCGGCTTTGTACTTCGACGAAGAAGTTTCCAAGTTGTCTATCGCTTTGCCATAAACGGATTTTAAAGACTCGATGAAATCTATGGCATCACCATGATGTGGAGTCTTGTCCGGTAAGGTAGATAAATCAAGGGGATCACAAGGAACAATGCCGTAAACAACCTGGAATAAACTAAAACCCAAACTCCGATTCGAAGCATGGTTATGTGCAAACTTGGCTTTCGGCAAAACTGTGTCCCATGACTTTATGTTGTCACCAACCAAACACCTTAACATATTGCCTAAAGAGCAATTTGTCACCTCAGTTTGACCATTAGATTGTGGATGATACGATGTACTCATATCGAGACCTGTCCCCAACAATTTCCACAAAGAACGCCAAAAATGGCTGAGAAAACGGGTATCACGATCAGAACTATTGAACTCGGCAGACCATGAAGATGTTAAATGTCCATGAAGAACAATTGAGCGACGGAAACAACATATGTTGTCTTCTTACAAGTGATGAAGTGAGCCATTTTAGAGAACCTATCAACGACAATAAAAATGGACTCATGATCCCGTTGAGTTCTCGGTAACCCCAGTACGAAATCTATACTTAAATCCGTCCATGGCCGAGTATGGATTGGCAAAGGCATGTAAAGACCAGCATTAGATGAACGTCCTTTCGCACGATGACATGTCTGATAACGTTTAACGTAACGAGTGATATCTTTCCGTAACGAAGGGCAAAAATATGCTACAGTCACGAGTTGTAATGTGTGGTCTCTTCCTACGTGACCTTCGTCGTGAAGCACACGAATAATGTGTTACCGCAAGCTACAATCTGGGACACATATTTATTTACCCTTGAATAAGAAATCATCCGTGAGAGTAAATTCTGACTGTAATCCAAGCTTGACGCTGCGGATGATCAGAGCAAAGTAGGTATCCGTGTCATAAAGTTCTGTGAATGAGGCGAATCCCATCACCGTCGAGTGCATTCTCGTCATGAGGCTGTCACCACTCTATTGAGTTGTCCAGATTGATGTTCAATACAGAATGTGAACTGATGTAAAAACGTAACCTAAGAATTATATCTGCATCATGGTCTGTGAACAAGATGAACTCGCGATGAAACAAATAGTGTCACCAGTGTTTAATTGACTGGACAATGGCATAAAACTCAATATCATAGGTATTATACCGAGTTCGAGCTCCAGCTAATTTCTCACTATAAAAAGTTATAGGTCGATGATTCTGACTTAAAACAGCGCCGATACCAAGCTTAGAAGAAACACAATTCAATTCAAAAGTTGCTGAAAAATCTGGTAGAGCTAATATTTGGAGATGTTGTTAAATTTGTCTTGATTAAGTTAAAAGCAGCATTTATTGAACAATATCTTTTGTCACAAGCAAAAGATAATTGTGAAAGAAGCAACTAGAAGAACTCAAGTTTGGTGGTGTCTAATGAGACCAACAAAGCTTCTCAACCTTGGTTGGTTTCTAACAAGTCATATAATGAGTCAAAGAAGTCCATACACTTCTCTTGAAGACTTTGTGGCCGTTGAAGCATAATGAGCAATGATGGAGTTCCTTTTGGTTAA
>OVAX01001693.1:0-40224 GCA_900406405.1 Lepidium africanum | reverse complement strand
GAGCAAAACACGATTTCGGTTTCAAAACCGAAAATGAAAATATGTTTATGCGTTTTTTTTTGTTTTTTTTTCCCTACTTCCACTCAAATGTTGACACGTTAGAGGTTCTACAGATTTCTAAAACTTCTAACTTTAGAACCGGTTCTAAAGTTTTTAACCACTTTATCTTTTCTTTTATTGCAAAATACATTTTTTTTGTTTTACAACCTCTCCTTTGGAACCCCAATGGAGGTGGTCTAATAATATAAGGGTTTGGTACATTGTGGTTCCTTTAACATAATAAGAAGGCCAAGACATAAACCTCAAACTAAACACCAACCTAACTAGAAGATCTCAATTTGTATTTTACCAATAAACTACAAACTAAAACACCATAAACGAAACATAGAAATTTAAATAACTACAATCATCGAAGTCTAAATTAATTATAACAGATTAACTTAAGACTTTTTCTTTAAATTATAACAAAAGAGATGTAACTCCAAGAGTGACCAATGCAGAGAACGGAGCTTTCACGTGAAACGCCGCGTTTTTAGCATTACTGTCTTCTGAACTTGTCGGCGAATCTGATGGAGCTCCTTCCGGCGAATCAGAATCCACTGGAGGTGCCGGTGGTGAAGCTTCGGTGGGAGAAGGTAATTTCACTGGAGACGGTGACTCAGCCGGAGTTGGTGTTGGTGCAGCCACTGGTTCTGGTGTCAGTGCCGGAGCTGGTGCCGGAGATGGAGATTTTCCGAAAAGTTCAAACGGAAGAAGCACATTATCCACCGTGAAAATCACGACAGGTGTTTCGTCGATCACCGTGTCGGAAAGTCTCGACGAACCAACGCCGGTATGAAGAATAACGTCGTCGCCGTTAATTGACGTCATTAAATCGTATTTACCAGCGCCGTTAGTAGCTAATGTGGAGATTGTGTCGTTATTAATCTTTAATGATCCTTTGGGTTCGTATTCAGTGAGGGCGTGATACTCTAGAAGCGAGACTACCTCAGCTTGCGTGAGCTGAGTTAAATCTGGTACATCTTTAGATTTAAAAGCTTCATCGGACGGTGCAAAAATCGTCAAGCCTTTTTCAACTGTGGATTCGTAAATTTTAATAACACCACTTGATATAAGCAAATTCGCGAAGATTTTACAACCGGATTTTTCGAGAAGTTTTGTGATGTTGTTGATTCCGGTGACGGTGGTTAAGATTCCGGGAGCGATGATCGGAGCATCTATTTCGAGAACTGAGATGTTGTAAGGAATTTGTTTAATGGATTTGACGTAAGTGGAATCGAGCTTGGAACCTCGAGCGGCGGAGCCGAATCCGACTTTGCCTCCTTTGAGATCGGTGATATTGACGAATCCTAGGTTTCCGGGAGCTTTTCCGGTGGTTTGGTAAAGCGTGGTGGTGAGAGTTGTGCGATCAGAGAGCTGGTGGAGTTTTAATGGATCGTAGTAATCGAGGAAGACGTGGAGGCTGAGAACGTTTTTGATGACGGAGAGTGGATGTTTTCCGGCGAGGGAAGAGATTGCGTCGTTGTTGAGAACAAGGACGGTGATGGTAATGCGGCTGTTGATTTCGTCGTTGAGTTTTGTTTGGGACAGGTAGCTGTTGAAAGAGGAATATTCCGGAGAATCGGAGAGAATTTCAGTGATGTTATGGCCGGAAAGGACAGAAACGAGAGATAAAGTGAAAGCAATGAGAAAAAAATTTCGTAATGCGGCCATTGGAATTTGAACGGTTGAGTGAAAGTGAGAAGACGAAGTTAATAAGAGTGAAGAAGAATTTTAAATAATTAGTAACGATGGTTAAATTAAGAACACGTGTCTTGCTTTTTACTTTAAAAAGCCCGAAATCACGTAAATGGGCTTTTTGGGCTTTTTCAGTAATTCGCAAACGTTATATCAGAATCATCACCTTTTTGTTGTCATCATTATGATTTGTTAATGATTATTTTTCTTCATCAGTTATTCAATTTTTTAGACGAATAAATTAGAGTCGATATCAATCTTTATAGAATGGTGAATGGTTGCTATCATCCTTTCTAATGGAAAGAAGTTTCTAATTTCCAGAAAAATCACTGATAAGGAAATAATTTAATGGTAATGTTAAACCGAAATTCAGATTTTTTTATTAAATTGTATAATTCAGATTTTTTGTAATAAACCAGACGACAAAAAAAAATTGTATAAATGCTGCAATAAAATTAAAGAAAAATCAAGTAAACTATACTGGCCCAAACCAATAATCACTAATAATGGACCTAAATGAGACTATAGTTATTGATTTAAAGCCCATTATATAGTTCTCCCCCTAAAACCAACCCTAAAGGACAAAATATCCAAATAGATCTAATAAACTTTTTGTATCTAGAAAAACTTGAACATTATACCAAATTAAAAACATAATGGGTATCCAATAAACTTTTATTAAATTAAAATTATTAGATATTTTTATTAATTTTGAATCTTTATATAGATTTAAATAGAAAAACTCAAACTCGAATCCGATCGGAACCAAACTCAAATTCGAACCTGGACCGTGCTTATGTCTAGGCTAATAACACGTGTGAGGACGTGACACTATTTAGCTTCACTTATATGATTTTGAATTGGGCCTGAATTAGGCCCAAACTGTGTAAGCCGGTCAAAAACAACGACGATCACAAAAGCTCCGCCGCAGAATCTCAGATCGGATCTTTTGAGAAAGACAAAAAGAGAAAGATGCAGAGGGACGTGTCGAGCTGCAACACTTACAATTATGGCGATGCTCTGTATTGGGATGCGCGTTACGTGCAAGACGCGCTTTCCTTTGACTGGTACCAACGTTACTCTTCTCTTCGTCCTTTCATTCGCACCTTCGTCCCTACTTCTTCACGAGTCCTCATGGTTGGCTGTGGAAACTCCTGTAATTCTCTCTTCTCTGCAATTCGAAATTGCTTTGGATTTGAACAGTAGTTACCATTTGATTGAATATAGACTTTAGAAACATTAAACTCTGTGATTGTTCTCATTCTTTGGTGTAGTGATGTCAGAGGATATGGTGAAGGATGGGTACGAGGATATCATGAATGTTGATATCTCTTCAGTGGCTATTGAGATGATGCAAACCAAATATGATTCTATTCCTCAGCTCAAATGTACTTGTTATTGACATCTCCAATTTTTATAATTACTTGCTTTGAATATGTAAAGGAAGAGGCATTAGTTTTAAGTTTGAACAAAAAAGAAATGAGAAGCTTTATAATCAATCACCTTTTTGGATTTTACGAAAACAGATATGCAAATGGATGTAAGAGATATGAGCTACTTTGCAGATGAATCTTTTGATACTGTTATTGATAAAGGTATGTTGTAGCCAATTACTCTGTTTTTTCTTCCTTTGGTTGTTTCTTTGGTGGAAAGGAAAGCTAGAGGTGATATTTTGTGTGTGTTTTCAGGAACCCTTGATTCATTGATGGTAATGAACTCGGATCCTTTGATTCTCGTATTCATGTCTCCATTCTTTTTTTAAGTTTTTCATTCTTTTGTGTGGTACGGTGGCTTTCAGTGTGGCAATGATGCTCCTCTAAGTGCTTCGAGAATGTTGGGTGAAGTTAGCAGGTCACTAATATATAATGGCTGTTCCTGGATCTTCTCGTATTAGATGCCATTACTGGATACTCTTTTAGTGTTTATATATGTATGTATATATTCTCTCTAATAAGCCAACAAAACCTTTCTCTTTCATTTTCAGGCTGATTAGACCTGGAGGGACCTACGTTTTGGTAATATACATTCACTTGCATTTCCTTTATGTCCATAGTCACTGAAAACCTATATATTGACTTGTGTGTTTTGTTAGATAACTTATGGTGATCCCAAAGTGAGAATGCCTCATTTGACTCGTTCTTTATACAACTGGAAGATCTCCTTATACATTTTACGTAAGCTTCCTTCCTTTCTTTCTTTTTGCAAGAAGTTCTTATTATAAATTGCTTTCAATGCTTAACCACTTTGAATTTTTGCAGCAAGACCAGGATTTCAAAGACCAGGAAGTTGCAGCTCGTCGGAAAAATCGTGTATGGAAGCTATACCTCTGACAAGTGAAGGAATGTTGCCACATGATTATGTTCTGGAGGATCCTGAATCCCACTTTATTTATATATGCAATAAGGAGGACGAAGTAGCTCAATTACCTTCATACCCATTAATGGAGAATGTTTTGTAGTAGTGTCTGTTGATTGAATGGAGGCTAAAAAATTGCAAAATTGTACAAGTGTGTTTGTCATCTTATGGATCAGCCGATCTGTTGTATTTTCTCTGAGTCTTGTGATCTAATCCCAATTGATAGGTCCAAGCCGATATTGCACAATCAACTCATTATATTTTGTATACGAATAAACTGTCTTATTTTATCTTCTTCTAACTCTTAAGGATTTCTTTGTTTCAACAGGAAAATTTGTGAAGTTATTTGTGACAGAAATAGAAAGGTAAGCTTTACATAGTAAGAAGATAGAAAAAAAAATTAAGAACTAAGAAACTGGAGTTTGTTATCAGAATTTAGTGATATCTTGAAAAATGCACCATTGATGTCTTTGCTCACTTCCCTCTGCAAATCCTCTGTTTCTCGGCTGCAAGTTTCTTCTCGCAGATTTTGGAGTGAGACATATCACTGTGAGCTGCAGTTGATTTTATCGAAGCATTGGAATGCGTTTGTCATTTCGAGCCAGGCTTCTGATCCACCGCCTTCGAGCTTAACTGCAAGTAAATATAAACATAAATTCTGTTTTCTTACTACATTCTGATTCCTTTTTTAAAGTATCAGAATAAAGAAGACGAAGAAGAAACTCAAATGTGCGAATATGGCAGCAAAACTTACAGCTGGATTAGTGAAGATGATCAACTGATTATCGTTTGTGGAAACTAAGAGGTTAGTGTTGTCTATGTTCAGAGTCATAGCGGTTATATTCTGGCCTTTACCAAGCTTCAGGACATGGAATACCTAGAGACGAAGAATTTATGGCTTGTTAGGAGGACATTAGTGTTTTTGCATTAATAATATAGTTCGAATATATAAATACCTGGAGAGTGTATAAGCTGAGGAAGCAAATTGAAGGAGATGGTATATCCAATCTATCTACTTTCTTGGTTTCATTTGGGGAATCTTCTTCATTGTGGAAATCAAAAGTCATAGATCCATCAGAATCGGAAGATGAGCTTACGCCAATCACAACATGTTGTTTGTCCATGGATAGTTCCATGCAGCTTATGGTACAAGAGGAAGGAACTTTTGCTTTGGAAATGAGAGCTCCGTTAATGGTGAATGTGCTGACAGAATTTCCTGATCTACTCCAGACCACTATAACTCCATCAGAAGAAATGCAAAGAGCATGGGCCTTAACACCAACAAGTCGTCTTATTAGTCGACCTTTTCTTATGGAATGCAATAGAACATCTGATGATTCAGAGCACGAAGCAACGATTCCTTGATCTGAGCTAACACAACAACATACTATTTCACTTCGATGGCCACGGAGTACTTGTGTGGGACCTTCAACGCGACACTTTTTGGCTTTGTTAGCTGTAGAAGGCGTTTCAGAACTTGTTTTCTGCTCAGACGCACTTGTCTGAGAAGTGAATCCTTTGTGAATTCTCCACAGCAAAACAGTTGTATCCCGTGAACCTGTCACAAGGAAGTTGTTGTCTGGAGACAGAGCTAAACACGTTACAGGAGCACAATGACCAAAAGCTGTTTCCAGGGTTTTTGCTCCATCACATGATACTATCTTGATGCTGTTATCCAGATGTCCACCTAAACAACGTACATGGATTTTCGATAAAATGATGAATACATCATCAATTGATCACTAAAACTCCACAGAGATCAGAGCCTTTAAAATTTGCTTACCAGTAATAATTTCTCCATCGCTTGTAATGGCAGTGACAGATGAACTTCTGATTCCTGATGAGGCAAATGCTTGTGCTTGGGGATGTTCCCAATCCCCCTTGAAAATCCGTTTCAATGTTCCGCCAGTTGAACTCGGCTTCCCGTGATGGAAAATGAAAGGAGTATTCTGGCCATCAGGAGTATTTGGTTGCCACTTGTGTTGTGCAATATGTGCTGCAGGCACGTTCATGTCAACAATCACAACAGTATCCAAAGTTGCCTTGATGGCTGCAGCAGGTAAGTTGCAGTGCTCTGGAGTTTGAACAGGATACGGTTTTATCTCTTTTGGATTCCTGAAGATAGTCTAAACAAGAATTTGAAGTGTTTATCAAGTTTTCGAATGGTCAAATTTAGCCAAACTCTAACTCAGAATCTCTCACATAAGCATTTACCTGAATATGAAGGACATCTTTCAAAGGCATTCTTTTGATGTGAGGCACAGTCAGTAGCTGAGAAGGCGTTTGCCCCAGATGAACTATCTGGTCTTGAGTGGTTCGTTGTTTTACCTTCATCAGATATCCACAGGCCAGTTACATATAGAGTAATACTAACACTAAGCAACTTCAAAACTAGTACAAAGATAACTTACTGGATCCGTGATCTTATCAATAATAACAGTCCCTTCGTAGGTAGTGTAGAAGAAAACATTGTTTGCTTGTATAGCTTCCTTACCACGTTGCTTAAACCTAAATGAATAAGTTTATAAGAAAAAGAAAAGTGATCACATCAATCCAACTATATTATACTGAAATTTTGTTTTGACATTCAACAAAAGGGAAAATCTAGTTGTGGACAACTGTGTAAATAAGATGTCATTTCAAGAAGAAAATTTACCCAAAAATGAGATCAATCCATTCATGCAAATGTGCAGATACATGCTCGCTCTCAAGTGCCATCCGTTGCTTGTGTATGAAATCGATCGGATTTTTAGCCCAAGGTGGAAGTTTTACAGAATCTGATGAGTCAAAAACAATATCAGAAAAGATAGTTTCTGCTTTAAGGGGTAGTATTTTACCTGGAAAAGGAAAGAAACCAGAAATAAAATCATACCAAGCTTTTCTTTCAACTGTGTTGAACCAAAGTCCACCAAGTTCTCGTTGGTCAACACCTCAGGAAGGTAAAACAACTCTGGAACCTAAAAGCAAAATGAGGAGACATGAGTATGGCTACCTTTTTCACTTGCAAAGAGAAAGAAGATTGTAGATACTTGATTTGGTGCTTTTGGAAGGAACCAAGTCTTACCAACTCCTTCACATTAGTCATATCTTGGAGAACTCCTTTCCAAGTGGCTGCGACGTCTGTAAACATGTTTTTTGCACGATCGAACTTTCCTCCTCGCCATTGAATTGAAAGGGTTGTAAAAGGTTCGACTCTAGCTAGATAATGCAACACCTATACACACGAGATAACTTCTGCATGAGGACCATCATAAATGCAAACTCTATCCTCTTGCAAATCAAAATACTAGATATTAAAACTGGAGAGAATATAAAACAAAAGCCGGCTGCAATTGTGGCAGATATCATAGAGAAGATAACCTACTACTCCAACACTTGAGTAATGTGAACCATAGTGGAATTTGGGGATGACTGGATCTTCGAAGCTAGAGTATTGTTCTTGAAATTTTTTCAGCCGCTCTGGGTTCAGTGCACCAATTGGCTGAACATATATAGACTCACATTACAACCAGTTCTTCAAGTTTAATGGACAACTAAATGCAAACTACAAGTAATATCACCTTGGAAAGATCCCTGTAGTTAGATGGATCTGAAAGGTCCAGAACTTCTGATGTATAGTCGGACAGGATCCAGGGAAAAACAGGATACTGCAAAAGATCGAGATAACCAAAAAATAAGATGGTATTACAGATTCACATAAGAAAAAAAACATTCTTACTAGCACCAGATTTACCTGAGTGATGTCATTATAACTACGCCCAGCCAATGTGTTGAGCTGCATTAAGTACTCAAAATTGCTAATCTGCAGAAATGATGCGAAGTATCCAACTAGAGTTACTTCTCTACCAGATGTTATTCAAGGGAAAAAACTGAACTAGCATGATGAGAATGAAGGATGTTCTCAGTTACCTCCCATCTAGCCCAACGTTCCATTAACTGTGTTCTTCTCAAAAAATGTTCTGGCTTCTATAAATAATTTTGCAAGTTTTGCAGCACAGAGAAAAAATTTACTCAGCTTGGTTCTTATCTATGTCCACCATACACTAAAGAATGGGGATATGGAGGATAAAAACACAAACCTGAGTTGCCAAGTGAATATCTTTCAAATGAGGAGGCCTTGCTTGAACAATAGCCCGACAAGCATCTATTCGTCCCTCGGTGGTCTATTGTGTTCATCAGAATTCAGATATGTAATTGGTAAGGAGGCAGAAACTTGAAATTTTCAAGTTAAGAAAAAAGAAACAGAGTGTTAAGTAATATATAGCATAGAAAGTATTTCAGATACCCCGAAATCAAAGAAGAAGTTTGAGCGATCAACCATAAAGAGTTCCAAAGCACTCTTCCTCAATAGATATCTGTGAAAGAGACATATCAACAAAGATACTAGTTACATTATACGAAGGTGCAAATAGTGAGCTAGAGACAACATTGATGATGAAACTTTACCGTCGGCTATAAATCTGATGAAGTGAAGACATTGGCCAACTACGATCTTTTGATTTTGATCCATCTGACTTATCATCCAAATGATGGTCTTCTCTGATGTCAACAATAAAATTTATCCTCCGTGTTGTAATCTGAGAGAGACAGAACAAACTATTAGAAACTACTACAAGGAAAACATATTTTTGTTCAAAAGATATGTAGGTTATGTTAGTCAGAGCATACTTGAAAGGTTCCTTTCACAACCATTAGTGGCCGGACCATAGAAGAGGAAATTTCAAGAACAATCCTTTCATTAGTGACTTCTGTAGAGTTTTGAACCATATCCTGTTCACTTAAAGGTCGATGATCGTTAATTCCAGTTGACAATGTTATTGCATCCTCAAAGCCAGACATCTTCTCTTTGTTTTCCACTTTGTGTTCTCCAACATCACCCTCTATCTTATCCTCAGCATCTCCATGTTCATCATCTTCACACGTTATTTCCTTTGATATTGCTTCAAGAGCAAGAATAGGTGCATTGAATAGATAATTCAAGTCATCGTGATTATTCTTCAACTCTGTCTGATCATTATAGTTTCCTGTTGTCTTAAGATGATTAGTACCAGAATAATTCCGTCTTAAACATTGTCTCATCCTCGAAGAACTTTCCATAGAATCCAGTTTCCAGGAAATCTGCATATGTGATGACGTTACATCACTGTAAAAGTTCTCGACATGTTTCAAAATTTAAACCCGAAGAATCTAGCTTACATGTTTGGGACTGCATATATGGTCTCCGAAGGGTCCAAAGAAGCATCTCATCTCTACCAAGTAATGAACGAGTTTGCGCCAACCACGGATTCCCATGCATAAGCGATTTCTCACTATTTTATCATTTTGCATACGCCTGTCAATCTGGTGAGTGATTAAATATATCAAGGTGGATTAGTGTATATACCCCCACTATACTTAAAAAATGGAAAAGGGAAATGTGTGACAGAGGCAGAGAGCAAACCTCATGTCTCTGCATATTACGTGCTAAGGCAAAGCTTGCAACAAGTACAGCAATAAATTTGTATGACAGAGCATTAAAATCTTTTCCATAAACTGATTTTGTATCTACTGGTTGGAGACATTCAATCCATGCTACTCCCATGGCTTCAGAGATATTCCATCTCTGTAAACGCTCCATATCGCTGATAGTTCTCCGCTGGGCAGATGTGGCCATTGCAACAGCACTAAGACCTCTCCCAGAACCAATCTTGGAATTCCGTTCAAGATCACGTGCAGCTGCCAGGGCTGCCGCTTTTGCAGCAGCCTTATCTCTTGGTCGACTGGGTGTATCATCGTTCGGAGCCTCCAATGGTTTTTGGAAGCTTGAAAAGGTCTGAAGTTTGGTGGATTTACGCTCAAGCAATGAAGAGTCTCTCCTAAGAGTTGGAGGCGCTGGAGGTGCTGGTGCCTCCCAACCAGCTGCCCCTGCAGCTATCATCGCCAGTGCCATTGCAGAAGGAGGCGATGCAAAAGCAGCAGCCCACTCCGGAGAAATTATAGAAAGAGCCGCCTAGAGTAAAAAGTAACGACATCGGACTTTAATCTTGAAAAAAAAACTAAAGGTGATATAAATGGTGGGTATTCTCGTGAAAAATATGATAGCAACTACAGGGTTTGTGAACAGATTTTGTCGAACCTCAATGGGGAGTGTATCAGCAGCCAATGCACGATCATCAACGACAAGGGGATTCACACCATCACCAGTTGCAAGTTCATGGATGCCAGCCAAAATAGGTCGCCATCTTCGGAGAATTGCAACAAACGGTGGCAAAATAGCCTCTAAATACTGCTTACGTAATGGTTTTCTGTCTTTGCTGACAGCATTCCATACCTGCAACAGATTTGGAATAAGAGATCAAAAAGCTATAATATAAACAAAGTGAGTATTAAGTTCACAAAAGAAAACTAGGAAGGGGTAATTTTCTCCCAAATAAACATGAAAAATATGAAATAAGACCGTAATTAGACATGAATCTTTCTTTAGAGGAGAGCTAACCTCAGAATATAGAACACATGTCGTAACCAATACTCTCTGCCTCTTTGATTCAGAGATTGGCATGTTTAATATAGGAGAGAGCACACTGGAAATTTAATGAAAAACAGTCACAATAATTTCTCGAGATAAAGAAACTACAGAAAAGGGATAAATAATCACTGAGAAGGCATGCAACATCCAGATATCAAGAGTACAAAAGATCCCAAATATGCCATGCATTCTAATTATGCGAGAAAATCTAGTCTAAAAATGCTCAAGGCATATATGGTCATACTTGAGTGAGACACAAGTATACTGTGGACACAAATATATCCATCTAGATGGGTTTATAATTGGCAAAGCCACATAGGGAAAGAAAAAAACAAAAGATGTTATTAATCTACCTCCATAATAGAGCTGATGGTGACTGGCGCGCAGACATTTGAGAACTCATATCTAGTGAGGCAGCATTCCCTAAGGAGCATTGCAGCCCACCGGAAAAACTATCTTCAGAACTTAAATTTTTCATCAACATACTATCTTCACCATGGTCTTCTTCCCTCAGAGACAAGAGTACGATTCGAAGCATGCATAAGAAAGGTTGATCACTATCTAGTAATTGGTAGAGGGCTGTCATCCCTCCCATCCCGGTATCAGATCCTCCACCAAATCCTAGGCCACCTCCAAGCCCGGACTCATCTAGTAGCAAGGCTTGAAGCATGAATACTGATTTTTTAACCAAAGGAAGTTCGATCCAGTTTCCATGAGCATCTTTTTGTAAAGCACGTTTCCAAGAGTCCCAACCACTTCCACCACCACCAAAACAACTAGTTTTAGAAGGAAGTCCAACACCATACCACAATCGACTTCTGTACTTCCAACCATCAGCCAAATCCTTGGTGCAACTTCCATATGAAACAAGAGCACATGAAACAGATTCATAGGGTTCAGCTGCTGCTGCAGCAGCAAGACGCTCCATTACAGCTGTAGAAATCTGGCCACTTGCATCGGCCATTGAAGCAAGTACCTGGCATAAAGAAAAAAGTAAAAGCAGGATAATTGTAGAAGGATTTTTTGATGAGCATCAGTGCTAATCCTAAATGTATTGTGTAAGAAAAGAGGAAAGAACCCAATAAACAAGGAAACAAATTGATCCCGGGATATGAGAAAAATTGACAGATAAAATGATACAAAATGTCAACAAGAGTGGTTGAGAATAAGTTTCACTTACATCTAAATGGACCCCTCCTGAATCACTAGACACTGAAGCACGGCTACTAGAAACCTCTGATGATTCTACAACCGTTGTCAATGTGCGTGAACGGTTGTCAAGAGGATAGACAAGAGAAAGAGGAGATGGAGAAACATCAACTGCACTTGCGGCACAACTTTGCTTGCTTTGCAGTCGCAAATGATCTTCAACAAGCATCAATATCACAATTGTATTTTCCACAAGATAAACTGAAAGCAGAGCAGCATTTTCCACTCCTGCCTTTGCATCTTTTGGTGTTAGATTCTCTGCCGCGAAGCTAGCAGATGCCGCAGCGATAACTTGAGTCTGTTGGGGAAAATTATAAAGATGTGGTCAACCTTATAGTAGTCACCAGTATAGCAAGACAAGAGAAAACACAAGGCTTCAAAAGCTAACTGCTTTTAACAATGATATAGCTAATATGGAGCAAAGAGAAAAAAGGTTTACAACAATATTTTCTTGTAAGAGAACTCCCCTAGAATGTCAACTATATAATACATGTGTAAGAAGAATTTCCTGTTAATCTATCAAGGATTTGAATAACTATCCATATGTAACTCAAAGGTCTCTCTAGGAAAGGAGCTTGGCACTATGGAAGGCATAAAGGGATCTCACGTTCATTCTCTTCATTAAATACGATAAAGATAAAACAGGAGTTACCTGAGCTTGCAGTTCTTTGGCAGCGAAGTCTAGCAATCCACCCAGAAGCTTTCTTTTGAAAATTGGCAGTGATTCCTCGCGCCTACATAAAAATAGGTGAACAAAAAGTGTAAAAAAAATTGAACAGAAACAAAAATAAGATCCACAAGAGACCTTCACAAACTAACAGTCACTAAATGCAAAAGTTATGGTCATCCCAAAAAGAAAGCGTAGAATGTGGCACAATAGTGCAAGAAATTACCTAATTCGTTTCTCCCCAGTGCTAGATCCACCGACAATAGAAAGCCACTCTGCACAATGAATTGTAGCCTCAATGTCCTGTAAAAGGAATCAGATGTCGCGAGAAATACAAAGTAAAACAAATGAGCTTGAAATAAGGTGAGAAGCTGAAAGAAAAACAAACTTACCTTCCAACCATCCTTCTGGCGCATTGAATGTTCCAACATTATGATCAAAAAGTTATGAATCAGATCTTCGACCTCAACAGAACTGGGTGAAGCAGATTGTTTCCCTGCATCCTTCTGTGTGTACGTACAATAGTCAGCATATTTAGAGAACTTGCTGGTGCATGCTTAAATAACTTGCCAGATAAAGAATGTAATTCACACTATCAAACTAGAGTACATACATTCAACTTGGCTCATTACTGATACAAGAATCATGGAGAAGACCTACAAAAAATTTAGTTATACCTCGTAGTTTGAGATCAAAATCTCCAAGATCCACTCAGGCCACTCTTCCATTTTGGTCAGACTGCTCCTATTTTCTGGATGACTACAAGCCAAAAATAGAAGATCCTGACGTAGAAAGAGTGAGTCAGAAAGAGGAATTGTAAGAACACTAAACAAAATAAAGCTGCAGACTACAACAGCTACATAGAGAACAAAATTGCTTGGACAAGAGATCAACAATTATACAAATCTGGGTTAAGACGCGCACTCTCACAAGTCACAAGTTCATTTAAGCGCATACCCTTCCTTTTTCAAAATACTCATGGACATACACAAAAGTGTCTAAATTATGACATATATACCTGAAGTGCTCGATTTTGTAGAGCCTTAGATGCAAATTGTAGGGAACGCAGAAGGATCAACAGAAGTTCAGGATGTTCAAAACGATGACCTGAATCATAAACGTTCAGGCCTTCCTCAGTTGATGAAGCATTAATCTGCAAGAAAGAGCCGGGTATGCAATTAAATTTACCCTCATGTCAAATTCTAAAACAGTAAGTTAAGCAACCAAAAAGGGACATCCTCCCAATCTTTTGACTTTTGGTTATTGATAATCACTTTGAAATAAATATGCATTATGATGAAAGGTGGCAGATGACAGCAAGCATGGCTGTTCGAACTATTTATCATTAGTGTTCCAGAGACCTTTGACACAAGGCATAAAAAAGAGTTGCACCTGAAAAACAGCAAAGTGTTCCCTCTTTTTCGACCAAATATATTTATTTAAGCCAGTCATTCTTAAAGATCAAACAAATGAAAGATCAAAATATTTCATACCGAAACCCCAAGCAAAGTTGTGTAAACATTGTCGGTCATCAGTCTGTTTGGAGCTGCTTGAAATGCTTTCAGCAGAGCAAATAGAAGCAATGAGACTTTATCATCAAACATTGTTCCACCATTTTCATGAAGCCCACTACCCATGAGGTTACTCATGACATCAGATTCCGCACCAAGGGAAACGTTTAAGTGCCCTTTTGAAATCAATGCACCGATCAATCTAATGATCCCAACCATGACGCGATCTCTATCATCAACATTGCTTCTTACATAATTTCTTATATCATTATCGGAAAAAGTTTCAGAAACAGAGGATAATCTGTCAGCATTAATGGAATTGGATACGGTAACAGAGTCACTATCACAAATGACAGTCGCAGATCCATCCGCTTTTTCTTGTTGAGCTGACTCTGTTTCCTTCAAAGATCCTACATTATCATCAGGAACATGATGGCCATCTTCATTATCTTGCGGAACTGAATCCAACTGTTTTAACAAACCAGGCTCATTGTGTTGACTCTGTTCACTACGTTTATCCGGTACACTTGTTTCACCCTTAGCTACACAATCTGCGACGCTATCGTCACCATTTTTAGCTTCTCTCTGCAGAAGAACAAGAAGTGTTTCTATCCCACCAGATGTGATAAATGCCTCTGCAAATGTCTGAGCCCTTGCAGCATTTGGCTGTACAACCAACCTAAATATGAGATGCAAAACCCTTGCAACCTAAATTGCCATAACAATTTAACAACGTCAGAGTATAATATTAAAAGATCTGAGAAATGACACATGTTTGACAGTTGACGTGGTGGAATAGTTATTGTTCTTCATACAAAAGCAAAATTGTGATACTGAGATCATATTCTTACACACACTAATAGTTCTTCACAAAAACTATCACACTCGCGCAATTTCAAATATGGTTTTCTAAACCTTAAGTATACATAGATCAACAATTTGTATAGTGCAATCACAATTGCTCAAGACACTAAGATATTAAAACTTGACTGCAAACTAGAAAGTAAAAATGGTAATAAACTAGTGCTTCTCACTTTTGGTGTCACTAAGACACATTTTACCTGATTTGGTTGTGGACTGTCAATTATGAATTCAAGTAAATGACGAACATCATCAGCAGCAAACGACGGAGATGCCGCTCCCATTAGAAGTTCAATAATCACCAAAAGTTCATCAACCAATGCATTAACTTCCCCCACTTGACGTGCATCACCATCAAGAGAAAAAGTATCCACAGATTCTTTCTCTTGAATTGTCCAGTAATATCTCCGACAACCATCCAGAAGATTCTGAATGGCGTCAGCATTCCTCATAGCTATTGCTTCAGTGAAAACTATATCTTGAAGGGATGACAACAGTTTCTTTTGGAGTCTGTAATTGCATACACTCCATATTTTCAGATCCAATAATAGTGTACGGAAGAGTTGCACTTTAAGAGCATGATTGATCTTTTGAGATAAGCAAAGCGAAACAATGGCAGTAACTAGTTCCTCATCTCCAACTCTTGTATGCTTAAGATCAAGAGATGCAAGTAAGTGAAGAAGATAACCTAAAATTGTGGCCAGAATTTCAGGCCCCCAAGTACGAGACAATTCTTCATTGTTCCCAGGATGTTGAATAGCAACTGAGATAATTCTAAATATAGGGGCAGCAAGAGAATATGTTGTCAAAGACAATGGAAGATTTCTAGATAACGGTTTTAGACTCTCGTTATGCACACTACTAACGGTTAGAGGAAGCAAAGACATGGGTCCTCCATAAGCTAAGGCCCATAAGGACTCCACTGACTTTATTCTCGTTGCAACATGGACTTGTCCAATTACCTCCGCTGGTCGTCTTTGAGTGCCTTAACCAAGAAAAATAACAGATTTCCAAAGTAAGGAAAAAATCAATAACAAAGTATGCAAACTACTTAGAGTATGGTGTTTCCTCATCTTTTTTAAAGTTAATTATACTAAGACACAAGAGCAAATAAAATAAAAACATACAAGAATGAAGAAAAATTAAAAAAACAAAGACCGAAGAAATAGTGAGACCGAGTGAAAGTGATTATAGATGGAGCAAAAAGGGATGATAGTAGACAACAAATCATCAAGATGAGAGTCTGAAAACAATTAATAAAACACATCGTGCTCGGCAACAGAGATTTTTTAAAATTATAGAGCATTCTTAGATCTAATAAAAAATCAAGAAAATAATCATAAGCACCTGCTGCTCCAGGAATAGAAGCATCTGGACAAAACCGGCCACTTAGTAGACATGGGTGGTAAAGTAGGTGAATGTATACTCCTAGCTCAGCATCCAAAATACTACTTTCCTCTGCCTTATTACGGATATAGTCACTTGTACCTAACCATGGAAGACCTGCCCCATTGCCAAAACAAGGCAAAACATCCCCACCTCTTGCTGCCAATCGTGTCATTCTTTCAGGGCCAATTGGTTCTTTAAATACATAAATTGTTCCCATCTCAGCAAACAAAGCACACTGACGACGACGACTTTGTTGACCAGCAGTTTTAGAAGGAGGATATGACCCTATGCAACAGAAAGAAAGCGGCTTGGATATACGAGGAAATTCAAATGGACGAGTTTCATACAAGGACCCATCAATATATAACCGCAATTCACTCTCTGAATTCCCTAGAAGTCCCTGATTGCAGGTATGCTCAAGGCCAATAAAATACCAACACTGAGGCTTAAATGCATGAGTAAAATGCAATGAAGTTTTACTCCCTTTCCCATTGCCACTCTCAACCACCAGAAATTGTGCATAGAAATAGGCTTCAATTCCCTGATTATCAGGGGTGAGAAAGCTGAACAGACGAGGCATATGAGCAGTCCTCTCACCAGAATGTACATTAGAAACTGCTGAAGCAGAAGCAATTGCAGCTTCCGCAGTTGAAGCATCCAATGTGTCGGAAAATGATTCAATATAAACCCAAGTTGCAAATGCGTAGCCATTGGTAAAAGGCCAACGACTTTCTCCTGGACCAAGTAAGCCTGAGCTTTCACCAACAAATTCAAAACTACTCGCTGGTCCTCTTGATTCGTTTCCATTCGTTGCCTTCTCCAAGGCATCCATCAATGGACTTGACCACACTGTCGTAAGAGAATTTTTAATAACATGAAGCCATCTATACAAATCGTCAACGCTAAGGGAGTGGCCACCTAAAAGCTGAATACAGTGAAACAAAACTGATGCATTCCATATCATAGTGGCGTCACTGGATATTATCTCCTCAACTGATTGCAAGAGAACACCTAATAAACCCGCCATCGAACACATAGCTCTGTTTCTAGTGCAAGAACGTAAGATTGCTAGCAATCCTCGCATCATGCGGGTCCTAGGGGACATAAAATTGACACTGTCACCAGAACAAGGTAGGCAAGGAATAAGCTGGCCAGCAACAACGGCAGCACGAGAGTTTAACATCACACTAGGAGGATTGCCATCTTCGTCCTCATCAAAGCTCTCTACTCCACCCATGGTCGCAAGAAGTGAATCAATGACAAGGAAAGCAGTAATCTCTGAATCCTCGCCAGACACAAAACTCTCAACACCGCTTACAATATTCTTCAATTTTCCTAAGCTTTCAGGCTTACCCATGATAGCTGAATCAACTAGATGCAATAACTCTGGAGAAACGTTAGGCAGTATAGCCTTTGGCTTGGGCCTCTGAGGGGACTGAACCACAGGATACACATTATTGTCAAGCTGTGAATCAGTCGCAGACATATTATCTTGATCTCCTAGAGAAACCTGTTCAAAATTGTCATCATTGAGAACTGCATCAACTGAACCAATCCCTTGTAAATCTGCATTATCCGTTCCTACCCGAGCATGTTCATCGGCAAGGAAACTAGGATTTCCTAAGTCAAATGCATCTATTCTATCGGCAGCGACATTTGACATATCCGCAACACTGAGGTGTCCATCAGAGACTTCAGAAAGCTTCTTGTCTTCATTTTTTTCCATTTTATGAACCTGATATCGGAAACAGTCTCATTCAAAGCATTTTCTCTTCCATCTGTTTAACACATCCATAAATGAAATACAGATTTAGCACAAAGGTAACGAACATGAAAAAACAAACACCAACCCATTTTATATCACGTCTGAGCATAGAGAAATTAAACAATGAGATCTCTGGCCCAAACATATGCAGGGATCGATTAGTAAGGTTACAAAATTCGTACGGATACACTCGTTTCCGGATGTAACATTTTCGAGATGAAATCGGAAACGGAACAATAAGTTTTTCAAATACATCAACGCCGAGACTAAATTGACGCACAGATTCGAAGATAATGGTCGGAGAAAATGTTTAAACCAAAAAATGTCTGAAACATTAAAGCATTTGAGAGATTTTCCGGCTCACCTATCTAGACGGTATTTCCTTTCTTCCGGTGCCGTAACGAACGATCGAAGATGAAGATATCTAATCGACGACGACGTGAGAGGAACAGCGACAATCGGAGAAAAGTGAGTTCAGCGCGCGAGAAAGAGGGACTGATATTTGATTTAGCAATTTCTCACTCGTTAAGAAATTACCCCAGCAAGAAAAAAATAAGAAAAATAGAAAATTACTCTGTGGAAACGAGCAATTTCACGCGGCGCGTCCTTGACACGCTCTCTTACTAGTGGCCCCACTTTTCTCCACAATATAATGTTCAAGGATGCTGTAAATTTTTTTTTTTTCTTTTTGGTTAAATAATAAAATTAGTGGACGTAAATGCATGATTGCATCCGAACACTCCGACTTCTTTGAGAAGGGTGTGATACCACCACCTATCAGGCCCGACGAGCGGTCCACGGAGCTGCATCCCTACTCACCTGGTCCATGCACATTGTTCTCTCCGACAATATTATTGTAACCTAAAAATTAAAGCTTATGGGTACAAATTTTCTTATTAACCCAAAAAATACGGTTTCTTTATAAACACGACATAGGCTAGGGTTCGTGGTAAGTATTTTTTTTTCATACACTTATTTAATGAACCATAATTTGGATACTTTAATCACATACGCATAGAGAGTGTTTGAAGTCGTTCATGTGAACTTCCGATCCATCTTTAAATAATTAAGATCGATCAATGAA
The DNA here is from genome assembly GCA_900406405.1 of Lepidium africanum. NCBI lineage: Eukaryota > Viridiplantae > Streptophyta > Magnoliopsida > Brassicales > Brassicaceae > Lepidium > Lepidium africanum. Next base: position 21,141 of record OVAX01001693.1, on the reverse strand, counting down.
TCCAATAGATAGCTGCACAATGCATCTTTACTCTCTAGGTTCAGTCTGCAATGATCTTTCCGTGGAACCCAAAACGAATAATAGAACAAAAAAACGGATGCAGTCAGAGGAAAGTTTATGATGACCAGAGGCTCGAACGGACATCACTGGACACTCGGTAAGAAAAGGCATGATCATGTGTTTTAAGCATCTCTTTTGCTGCTTCTGGTGAGTATATGATCATTGTGACAAAAAAACAAGGCTTTAAGACTCATTACGCTTCAGTAAACTTTCGAGAGATCGAGGCGTAAACAGTGAGGCATTTATATTAATCGATTTGAAGGATGTTACTAAGTAAATGGTGTTGGGAAACAAACACACAAAAGCGCAGCGGAATAGAGTTTTCCGCACTTGTGTGAACCTGTGAGAAGAATATATTCAGGCAATAATAGTAACAATCACTCAAAACAGAAAGTAAATGAGATAAACAATTTTAACGTGGAAAACCTCCTCGATGTGAGAAGGAAAAGTCACGGAACCGTAGTCCACTCAAAAATCCACTATCACCAATGTATTTGAGTTACAACCACGTCCTCCTTGTTTCAAAGAACAAATACAGAGACTAAGGCTCCAAAGAGCAATCTCTAATACAACAAACTTCAACAAGAGAGCAATACAAGAGCCTAGAAATATGCAGTCACAAACAACTTTAGGTTTACTAGGATTCCGGCCACCAAATTAGATCTACACCGTACAAAACCTAGATAAACGAGTCAACAAACCCTCTGCCAAATTTCAGCTCAATCAGAAAAGATCTCACTGTCGGATTTCCCAAACACCAAGAAAACACCTGCAGAAATCTGGAAATAGCCATAGAGCGAACATCCACGCTAAAACCAGAATATCTCACAAACCAGCCGTTGAAACCAAAATTCCACCGTTGGATCTGAAAAGCACTGAGTCACAAAGTTTCCCACAAAATTTCAGCCAGATCAGAACACGTTTGAAGGTTCACACACTGCCTTGAAACAGACCTGACGAAACATATTTTTCACCTCTTTTTTCTCTCTTTTTTTTGGCTTGTTCTCTCACACAACTTCATTTAACCTAGAGTGCTTTTATATGTGTACACTCCAACACAAGCCCATTAGTGTCCTGAACACAATCAAAGCCCAAGTTTGGTTCTTATAATCAAACCCAAGATTTCCTCATTAGGAGGAACACCAACAAAGGGAACACCATGGCAGTTTTTTTAGCTCCACACCGCCGCAATAGATTTTTCCGGTGATGAAGAAGAAGATGAAGAGACAAAGGAGCAGAGATAATGCTATTGCTACGATATCCATCTGATATTATTACGCTTCGTTTGTTCCAAAACCTTACTAAAGGTGCTTTAAGAAAATCTTATATTATGCACATTTACGTAAATAGCAATTTTGTGTTGTTTACGTATGCATGTGAGCTCGACCGACAACATATTAAACAATTTTCTTAGATAAACTTATTTGAAAAAATACTTTTACATGAAACTTTTAAAATAAAATTTGACGAGTGATAACAAATTAGACAATTTTCTCCATATGGTAATAACCGAAACTTTTTTTTTCTCTGAAATACCATTTATTAATAACCATAGTTTAAAAGGGTCTTTACGGCCTAAGTCGAATTGATTTAGAGCTTGCCAGAGATTATTATCCATTGTCAATGAGGTGATCTCCGGGATGTTATACGTCTGCCTCTTATAGCTAAAGAGTCATCGAGAGAAGAGAATACCTCTCAAGTTCCTTGCAACTGATTGGTAGGATTAGCTCAAAACACTCAAAAAACTTGACACGCCAAAGATTTGAATGCATATCAACACATGCCAGAGCAGTGTGGTTTCCGATAGCAAGGCAATACTTTGAAGCCATTGTCAGAGAAGGACACATGGCAGGAATTGATTGGATAAAGGCGTCGGTGAGTAGCTTCTCAGGTATATCAAATGTGTAAATTCCTCCAAAATCTCAAGAAAATCCAGGGTATGCAAAAAGAATAATCATAACCTATCTAGGAAGTTCAAGAGACTCCCTAAGATGGCTTGAAGTCATAGAGTAGAGAAGATCGAGGTCTGAAGGACAAAAGGTAAAAAACATACAGAAAAGACAAAGAAAAATAGGGAAGAGGAAGAGGCGGGGATAACGTTTCTATTTTTTTTTTAAAACAAACCAAACAGATCCGCTTAAATTAAATGAAGCAGCCAAAATTACGGTTTAGAGAAATGGACTCTCGAATTATATCTAAAAGCTAAAAGCCTAAAAAATTAAAGCCCAATCCAAGACCCGAAAACCTAAAGTCTGGAAAATAAAAAAGCCCAATCTGTGGTCCAGAACCTAAAGGATGTCGAAGAGAGCCTGATAGACAAGAACAGTCCACCAGATTAAAAAGCTTTTAGAATTTAAGTCCATGTGAGGAGGTGAATTTTAAAAGCCTATTAAACCCAACACTAATGCGACTCTGAGGAAGGAGAATACCCGTAACAGGGCAAGGATGGTTTATCAAGTGATGATTATGAGAAATCACAGAGTCGTCCAACTTGGAATTCCAAGTCCAATGTAGTAGGAATATCCACCTTCTGAAATCACACTTTTTGCAATCATTTTAGCCACTCTATTTTGCCTCCCTTGAATATACCTAAATTCTATTGACTGAAGCCAATCCACAAGAACTGATAGTCTTTATGACCATGATTTGAATCTCGGCCAAAGTAGTGGATTAGTCAATACACCATAGACAGTAAAGTTATCTATTTCAATGGTAACATGCAGTATGCGAAGTTCAAGTAGTGTTGAAAGAATCCAACTAGTTCCCAGAAACTCCAGACTTAAAAGAGAAGGTGGTTTTAATATCACATGTCTAGCATGAAGGTAATTGCGTTGAGACTTCATGTGTAGAATTAATGCAGCTCCATGAAAACTAGTGAATATGGACAATGCAATTTTCTAACTAACCACCGTGCCAGAGACAGTTTCATTGGGTATACCTATGTCGTCACTTTGTACTGACAGGTAATTTGAGATTACTCTGTTTGGAATGTGTATTTTGTTCCAAAGCTCCACTTCTATCAAAGCATTGCTGACTAGAAGTGGGAAATTGACTTGAATGCCTTGAATAACATGTTCATTCCTCGTCTTCCAGACAATCCATAAGATCTATGGGAATCAGGAAGACCCATTGCTTGAGGTTCTTGGATCATTTATGCTGTTAAAAACACATGCAAAGTTGTTGAAAAAAGATACAGAGGAGAATCCATTTTGAGGTATTGCGAGTTCTGATAGGGACCATACATGCTGAACTGATGTGCTGTTGAAAAGGCAGTGATTTATTGTTTCCGCTTCTGATTGACAAAGGGGACATAGTTCATCCTTGATAATCAAGCGAGACTTTAATCTTTTTTGAACTGCGAGTGCACCAGATAAAGCTCTCCAAAGAAACAGAGTTATTTTTCCGAGGTATTTTCAGATTCCATACTCTGGATTTTAAAGTTGTGATGAGTAGGTCGATAGCTAGGATGGAGGTGCCTAAGTTATGTGGAGGTGTACAGAGAACTTTGTATCTACTCCAAACCGTATAATCCCCAGAAGGATGATAACACCATATCCGCGAGTCTGGTTCAGGCCAAGATGGGGGAACTTCGAGGATTCTTTTCACATCCAGAGCATGAATTGTATTTAAGACCATTCCTTGGTCACATTCCATGTTAGAGATTAGTTCTGAAGCTTTTAGACAAACATTAAACTGAGGATCATTGCTAATAGGGGGTCTAGGTTGTTTGTCCAGAATCCATTTCGTTGTCCAGACATAAGTGTCTTGTCCATCACCAATCCATCTAAGTAGTCCCTTAGATAGGAGTTCTCTGCCAAAACAAATGCTTCTCCAAGCATAGGATGGTCTTGAGGGGTTCTCACAGTTTAGAAAATCTGAGTTTGTAAAGTATCGTGCCTTATACACTCTTGAAAGTAAGGATTTTGGTCTACTTATTATTCTCCAGGCTTGTTTTACTAGAAAGGCTTGATTAAATTTCTCCACATCCCTGAAACCAAGACCACCTTCCTTTTTAGGTTTACACATGTTCTTCCAAGAGACCCATGGTATTTCCCTCTGGTCTTTTGTTAAGTTCCACCAGAACTGGGTCATGGCACTGGTCATTTTTTTGCATTGGTGGCATGAGAGTTTGAAACTTGATATAGCATATACTGGGAAAGCCATACCTATATCTTTGATTAAGATTTCCTTTCCACCAAGTGACATGGATTTGGCAAACTAGTTATCCATTCTTTGGTCTATTTTTTCTAATATATATTTGAAAATCTCCATTTTTGACCCTTTGAAGCATTATGGAAGTCCAAGGTATTTTCCAATACCGTGATCCGCTTGTATTTGTAATATATCCTTTATCCTTTCCTTCATTTCTTGGCTAATATTGCTCCCAAAGGCCAATGTAGATTTTTCTAGGTTTATGCATTGGCTAGAAATCCGTTCATAATTATCAAAACATTCTTTGAGAGAAGAAGCCTTGCCTGTAGTTTCCTTGCAGATGAAGAAACTGTCATCAGCATATAATAAGTGTTGGATAACTGGGCCGCTGTTATTAAACTGAACTCCAGTGATGCTCCCGTTATGTACTACTGAGTTCATGATGTATGCCAAGGCTTATGTTCCAAGGACAAAGAGAAATAGGGATAAATGATCCCCTTGTCTGATGCCTATTTGTGGGGATATACATTTATATGGAGAGCCATTGATTAAGATAAGTATTTGACAGTGGAAACACAAAACATGATCATTTCAACCCACTCAACATTGAATCCTAGTTTGAGAAGTGTTATTTCAAGGAAAGGCCACTCAAGTTTTTCATAAGACTTGGACATGTATGTTTTAATAACTAGGTATTAATTTTGTCCCTTCTTGTTGGTATTGAGATGATGAAGAATTTCATGAGCCAAAAGAATATTATCCGAGATTAGACGTCCAGATGTGAAAGCGCCTTGGATTTTTGTGATGATGTCAGGCAGAATCTTTTGCAACCTCTTGGTAATAATCTTAGAGATTATTTTGTAAATGACTGAACACAAGCTAATAGGTCTAAAGTTTTTCATATCAACAGGGTTTGAACACTTGGGAATTAGATCAATGTATGTGAAGTTCCATTCTATCAAGAAACTTCTGTTGGCAAAAGCCTCAGCTTCATCTTTGATAATCTTTTCGCCTATAATGTCCCAAAAAGCTTGGAAAAAGTTACCTGTCATACCATCTAGTCCTGGAGAGTTGTCTCCCTTGATGCTAAAGGCAACATTTTTAATCTTTAATCTCGTAACTAGGACCATTAGATGCTGGTTCATTTGATCTGTGAATTTCGGATGCATTCCTTGAAGTAATTCCTAGGTATTAAAGGGTTGGGAGGTTTTGAAAAGATCACTAAAGTACTTGGCAATGATGTCTCCTTTAGACCCTTCTTCATACTTAAGAGTATCAAATTGATCTTTTAGGTAGATTACTTTGTTGTGTGCTTACTTGAAGTTGATGAATCTGTGGAAGAATTTAGTATTTTGGTCGCCGAGTAACATCCAATTCTCTATTCCTTTTTGTGTCCAGGATTGCTCTTCTTCTTTGACTTATCTAGCTAGATCCAGTTTCAGAGAGTTGATACGATGATGTTCAGGTTGTACTTTAGACATTTCTCTATCAAGGTTGTCTCTGACACTATCAATCTGAAAAGATGAGTTTTGTTGGGTCTGTTTTTTCCATTTTGAGATCTCTTTCCTGCACAAGGCAATGCAATCCCCACCGTGAGTCTTAGGTTCTAGAATACTTCTACTCAATGTATTCTGGATTACTTCTCTGAATCCTCTTTTCATGGCCCATATCTTATCATAGCAGAACCTCTTTAGATAGTTGATATTTTTAGACATGATAATGGTGTATAAAGGGCGGTGATCAGAGCCCATAATGGGGAGGTATAAAGTAGAAGTTTATGGAAAACAGGAGTGCCATTCCAGGTTACCAAAACTACTATCCAGTCTACATTGTACCCACTTGTTTTGTCTCATACCCATCCAAGAGTAGTGTGGTCATGTGCTAGGAATCTCTAGCAAGCTGCAGCTGTTGATGAATGACTTAAACCTTGTAAAAGAGGAAGCTGGTCTCAAAAGGCCATCCATTTTGTCAGAGTTATCCAGGATTTCATTGAAGTCGCCAATAAGAAACTAAGGCGTGGTTCTGTTATTCCCTAGTGCTTGAATAACATCCCAGACCTCCTGTCTGAATTGTGGGTTCGGATGGCCATAGACTAGAGTGAAGGCCGCAGTAGTGTTGCCAATGCAGATGAAGCCATCAGTGAAATGTATGTTGCTTGTAGCTATCTGAAAATTTAGATGTGCTTTCCAGAAGACTGCTAAACCACCACTTAGGCCAATTGGAGGGGATTATGAATAGATGATCATAATCTTGCCATTTCTATATAATTTGTAGATGAGAATCTTCATTCTTTGTTTCTATGAGGAACAATAAGTATGGAAATATCTTCCTGCGTATTTTCTTTAGACGTTGAACTGTCAAGATGCTCCCCACTCCTTAACAATTCCAACTTAATATTCTCATTGGCCTGTGGAGGGCTTCAAGAGAGCCATCATACCAATTTGAGGGTCTTGTTTTGCTTCCATGCTCTGTTCCAATTAAACTGAATTTGGTCTCAGGTTTTCCTTTTCCAGATCATGTGGAGTGGTCTTGAGTTTCTTTTTAGAGACATAACACTTGGTAGTCTTATCCAGAGCCTTAGGATCAGATGAGGATTTGTTGATATTCAGATGGTCTTTCACAGAGTTATGGTTTTTGTCAGTAGGAATAAGCGCTGAGGAATACTCAAGAGACTTGTCAAAATCTTCTTCTTCTAGTTCCCGAGAGCTGGATCTCTTCAAGTGCGACTACTTGAGAGTAGCTACTTCCAATGGTAGACTCATGGAGCTTGTATGTAAACTGTTGTCCACCTGATCAAAACGAGTCTTTGGGATTAAGGAGAATTCATCGACTACATTATTCTTATCATGAGACTCATGAGTAGTTTTCTTAGTCGTGGGGTGTGTTAGATTAGTTTGAGAGTTAGTATCCATTGGAGTGGTGGTTGATGAGTCTTCAGTGTCATTTTTCTTGGTGTTGCTAATCAAGGATCTGACAATTCTCTGAGATGTGAGTTAATTTCTGACATAAGCTATAGGTATTCCTAACTCTCTCAAATTCCACCTTGATAGAGACGAGTTCACCTTAAGCACTTCACCTTAAGTTCATCTAAAAGATCATTGGGTTCGCATAGGGTGAGATATGTCAAAGAGAATTTTCACTCGAACAAAGGAGTGAAAGTGAGGTTTATCAGGATCAAAGTCCACCTTAAGCACTTCACCCATTTAATTAGCAATTGCCTTAAATATATCTAAAGAGAAAAATTTTGCCAGGATTTCTGATAATTTAATCCAGAGAGGAATTATCCTCAAATTAAGAGTCAAGTGGTAGATAAGGATTGTGATAGGAGGGTAGGATTGAGATGGTTGTGATCTTGGAGGGATGGAGCTAACAGAGATAAAGTGTGTTAATGGTGAGTACAAGGGTGGATACTACTAAGGGGAACCATAGGCTTATCGGAGCTCGGAGTCTCCAAAAGAGAAATATGCAAGAATCACCGAGAGAGAAGTCGGTGAGAGAGTTATCACCAAGAGAGTATATGTGCTTGGTTAGATCTTATATGTTCATTTTGTTTCCGTCAAGATATTATATGTTCATAGTTTAAGTAATATGGATAATTTAGAAAAGTGTGTGTAGTATTACGAAGATTAGAAAATTTCATGACACACTATATTGTTAGGATTCAAACTCCCATCATAGTGCCTAACTAAATCAGAGGTAAGTCAATTAGGTCATTTTTTTTGCCCTAAAATTTTACATATTATATATAAATATTCATACTTTCTTACATATCATTTGTATATATTTAAAATTTTAATTTTATGTCGAGAACATGTTTTCTAGTGGTGTAATCACTTTACAAATCCTCAGAGCATTAGTGATCGAATCCTCTACCTACAGTAGTAGGAGTGGGATATAAAAGCCACTAGACTAGTTGACAAAACAAAAATTATCTTATAAGAAAATCTAAATTTGGGACCATCAATAGCCATAGTTTGTGAAAACAAGATCCAATCAAGTATTTCTGTGAAGATCCAAAACCGATTCAAACAACATCTTTAGATTCAGTTTAAATTCTGCTTTTTAATTTTTTCCCTGGTTTGAAGATAACATTTCTTTTGGTGTTTATTTATTATTTCTTCTAATTTAATATGTAATGTGTAAAGAGATTTTATTTTATTCTTAAAAGTATTTTGAAACAAAATTTAATGCATATGATGTTTTATGGCTATTAATGTTTTGCAATATTATTTATAACTGGTAGGATAATATTTCAATAAATTTTTTCTCCATACTCAATTCATTATATTTCCAAAAAGATAAGAACACCAATATTGTGGTACATGGTCACATAATATTGATTTCTAGAAAATGGGTGGACCAAATCAATTGAAGTAATAGTCTACAGTAAAACAACAAGGCAATAGAAGCTGAGTGCACCAGTCTTTGGTACATTGCAATGAAGCTAAAAGTGTTTGGGCTTCAAGTGTTCATTAATGTTTAATGGGCTTTAAGGATCCAAGTTTTAGGATTCGATCAACATCACACGGGTGGCTTTCTTCTAGACCAAAGCGAGGATGGGTTTGATTTGAAGCTAGCTTCAAGTCTGTTGAGCTTCTCATCTTTCTCGAGTATAAATTTATAAGTTTTTTCTTTTTTGGTTGTAATTGAATTGATCATTCAGTTGTAACAAAAAGATAAAGAGAAAGTGAGGTTGAGAGAACTCTAATTTTTGAGTAGTATTGCTAGGTGATAGTGGATTCTGGAGCTTCCACTCCGCCGAGACGTAGGATTCTGATTTGGAATCCAAACTCGTAAAATTCCTCGTGTCTCTTTATTTTCTTGTTCATGCTAAATCTGATTAAATTCTGACAAATTGGTATCAGAGCCATATAAGGCTTATTCTTCATCAAGAATCGAGAAGATCCAAGCATAAGTCATCAGGAAAAAGCAATGATGAAATCGAAGTCGAAGATTGCTATCTTCGAGAGAACTGGTGATTACATTTTATGGAATAAGAGAATGGTGGCTTATCTCACAGTCGAAGATTTAAAGGATGTTCTCAAGGCTTATGAACCAAAGGCTCTATCAGAAGAAGATGAAAAGAAACCAGAGGTGAAACAAAAACTGATAGAATAAAAGAAAGCTCATGGAGAGTGGAGACGAGAAGGCACTAAATCTGATCTTCTTAGGTGTTGGCGAAAATGTCCCGAGGAAGATTGAGAGTTATACGACATCAGCGAGCACCATTGAAACATTGGACATGTTATTTCTTCCCATGACTCTTCTATATATAATTTTCTCACAATTGGAGGTATATTCTTTCAAGATGCAAGAGAATAAGACAATAGATGATTTCTTGAAACTAGTTAGAGATCTAAGATACTTTATTGGCTTGGTAGCAGCCGAAGTGAATATGTCTTGTGAAGAAGCAGATAAAGAATAATGGATTCTAGATTCTAGATGCTCCTTTCACATGATGCCTATAAAGGACCTATTCATAAACTTCAAAGAGCGCGCAACTGGAAAAGTCAAGATGGCAAATGACAATTCATGCCAAGATAGAGGTATTGGATCAATAAAATTTGCTAATCTAGATAATACCACTTTTGTGCTTCATGATGTCAGGTACATGCCCGAGATATCAGGAAATCTCATATTTGTGGGAACTTTAGAAGAGAAGGGATGTGGTTTTAAAGGAGAGAATGGTATTCTCAAGATCGTAAAAGGCAATATGGTCATTATGAAGCGAAAAAGAAAACAGACTCTGTACAATCTTCAAGGTGGAGCAGTCATTGCATAAGCAAATATTGTGGTGTCAAAGGAAAGGACAGATGATATGAAGAATGAACTACAAAGCTCTGGCACAGTCGTATGGGTCACATTAAGTTCAAAGTTTACAAATACTTCAAAAGAAAGGATGCATCAAAGATACAAAGATCACAGACATCAAATTATGTGAAGGCTGTGTGTTTGGTAAAACACACAAGATAAGCTTTGGTATAGGTAAACAGGTTACCAAAGAGAAATTAGACTATGTGCATTATGATCTATGGGGCTCTCTGATGTAGTAGATATTAGTTAACCGACCTCTTATTTCAAGTTTCATTTATTTCCTTTTATTTTTGTTGGTTTATTTGTTTTGATTAGTTAGTTTCCTATTTCTTAGCACTTTCAAATAATTAGAGATATGTTATCTCTTGGCTATTTAAACTAAGTTTCTTTGTAAACCATCGTCACCTTATTTTTCAGCTTAATTTTAAGAACTTTTTGAGAGCTTCCTTCAACCCTTTGGATTATCGAAATTCTCCTTAATCTTCAAAGAAGAGTTAACACTTGGGTATTCATCTTAGAATCAACGATTGTTTTCTATCTATCCTTTACGTTTACAAGAGTTTGGTATCAGAGCTAAATGATCTTTTCCCATAAATTTTTTTTTATTTTCCTTGCTTAATAGTCACATGAAATATGCCTCCACAAATATCACGTCCTGAAGATGCGATGGCAGATTGGGGAGAGCTTCGAATGACACTACTTGTGATGCAAGAAAGTATTCAAGCAACGATTCATGCTTCTTTTCAAGACCTAATTGAGATGCTAATACAGAATACCTGACGAGAAGAGTCTCATCCTATTTCTATTATTGATGATGACGAAAAGGGAATCCATTCGCTCCTCCTCCATTTCACGATCAAGCTTTCCACGATCGTGTTGTTGTACCAGCCAACAAATCTAGGAGCTGGGAATTAGGATTGTGGGTCGATCTTCCTGAATTTCATGGCAGGACGAGAGGTGATGAATTAATTGATTGGATGGTGGCAGTTGAAGAAGTGTTGGAATTCAAGAAAGTATGTGATGATAGAAAAGTGGCTTTGGTTGCAACTAAATTCAGAGGAGCTGCAGCATCTTGGTGGTTCCAAGTGAAAGCTACAAGCTCATGCATGGAAGGAGAAGATTCGCAGTTAGGAGAAGCTACAACGTTTACTTCGTGAAAATTTCATCCCTTACAATTATGAAGGTACGATGTTTACGAGATTACAAAATTTGAAACAGGGAAATCATTCTGTTAATGAATATGCAGAGGAATTCAACTTGTTGTTAACAAGGAACGATGTTTATGATTCAGATGTGCAGCTAATTTCACGTTTCATAGGAGGTTTACGTCCTCAGTTGCAGAATGATATGGCTCAATTAGATCTGTGCTCTAAAGCCGAAGCTCGTAGACGTGCAAGCTCTTTTGAACAACAATTTCAAACAGTAGCTTGGTCACGATCAGGCTCAAGAACTCGGTTTCAGTAGGTACCAAGTGTAGACACGTCTTCACAGAGTTCTCACATTAAAGAACAACCGCAACTTTCGCGATTAACACAACAAGACCAAAGTTCATCCAACACGAACCAGCGTTTTACACATCCTACAACGGTGCAATGTTTCCATTGTGGTGAACCTGGCCACGTAAAGAGTTCTTGTTTATCCCTTACTCGTCGTGGATTGTTGACTGATGACGTTAAATGGGACACAAACAAATTGTTCGAAGAAGAGCCTGTTTTAGATGATACATCCGTGGCAGAGGAACACGTCCATGGAGACAAAGGTACAGCTCTTGTGCTCCAGCAAGCTTGCGTTGCTCCGAATTCTGTTCCAAACCATTGGTTGCGTGGTGACATTTTCCAGTCAACTTGTACGGCAAGAGATCGTATTTGCCGTTTTATAGTCGACTCCGGAAGTACAAAGAACATAATTTCTGAATCTGCATTTTCGAGATTAGGCTTAACATGTGAGTCTCATCCTGAGCTTTATGATCTTACTTGGTTAGCAAAAGGTCCAGCTCTAAAGGTTTCACGATGTTGTGCGGTTAGTTTCACTGTTGGCCACACATACAAGGATCACATTTACTACGATATTGCTCCGATGGACATCACCCACTTCTTGTTAGGTAGTCCTTGGCAGTATGATCATGGTGTTTTCCATGACGGACGATGTAACACTTAAATCTTTTTGTTATACCAAAATTGTGCTATTTCCACAACCTCTACCTCAATATCGACTTCCTCCACCGTTATCAACAACGACTTCTTCATTCATTGCTACAACTGCGGAATATGAGCGAGAAATAACTAATATAGGGTGTGCTTGGCTACTGCTTCCAAGTGTTGAGACTTCACCACCGTCACCTCAGTCTTTACATGATATGTTGCAGTCCTTGCTTGCACAATTTAAGGATTTCTTTCCATTGGAATTACCCCTAGGTTACCTCCACTACGAGACATTCAACACCACATTAACTTAGTTTCGGGTTCTTCACTTCCAAATCGTCCACATTACCAAACGAATCCACAAGAACATGAGGGATTAGACGTCAAGTTGAAGAACTTGTTTCTCGTGGATATGTCCAACAGAGTTTGAGTCCTTGCGCAGTTCTGACTTTATTGATTCCAAAGAAAGATGGCACATGGCGAATGTGTGTTGACAGCCAAGCAATAAACAAGATCACGGTTTGTTAGTGCTTCCTAATACCTCGCTTAGACGATTTATTATACCAATTAGGAAAAGTGTCAGTGTTCTCTAAGCTTGATTTAAAGAGTGGTTATCATAAAATCCCATTTATTGGCCGTTTCGTGGTGGTGTATTTTGATGACATTCTTGTCTTTAATTCAAGTTACGGTGCATGAGGATCATCTTCATCAAGTTATTTCCACTTTACGTAGGGAATTACTTTATGTTGCACAACACAAGTGTGAATTCGCAGTCGACAAACTCCTTTTTCTCGGATATGTTGTTTCAAGTGAAGGACTTCTATGGATTCTAGTAAAGTTACTGCCATCTGAGATTGGCCACAGTCGAATGGTATTGCAGATGTTTGAAGCTTTTATGGTCTTGCTTCCTTTTACAAGCGTTTTGTCAACAACTTTAGTTCAATCATGGCTCCATTGACGGACATCATGAAGCTATCTTCGTTTTCTTGGTCTTTTTTAGAGCAAAAAGCTTTTGATTTGATTAAGCTGAGGCTCACAACGGCTCCTATACTTGAATTACCCAACTTCTCCTCGACTTTTGAGCTGAGTTGTGATGCTTCTAAATTTGGCATCGGTGTTGTTTTAAGTCAAGAACATCGTCCCATAGCTTTTTACAGTGAGAAGATAGTTGGTTCGCATGTTCGTTACAACACTTATGATTTGGAATTATATTCTATTGTTCAATCTATTAAGCATTGGAAGCATTACCTCTTTCACAAGGAATTTTTCTTGTATACTGGCCATGATGCCTTGAAACACCTCGACAACCAACAAAAGATTTCATCTCGTCACGCTTCATGGATAGTGTTCCTCCAATAGTTTACGTTTAGCATTAATCATCATTCTGGTCAATTAAATAGAGTTGTGGATGCCTTAAGTCGTCGCCATTATCTTGTTACAAATATGCAAGCAATTGTCCCGTGATTTGTCTCTTTCGCGGATCTTTACTCTTCGGACACATTTTTTTTCCAATTTTCCGAGATGTAGAGCTTGGAATACGTTCGGATTTCACTAACTGATGGGTTCTTATTTAAAGGAAGCCACATGTGTGTGCCGGATAGTAGCATGCGTCTCAAGATTTTTTTGGAGCTTCATAATGAAGGTCACGTTGGTCGAGATCGAACACTTCAACTAGTGACTTTTTCGTATTTTTGGCCAACTATGCGTTGCGATGTCATTCGCTTCGTGGAACGTTTCCAAGTGTGTCAACGTAGCAAAGGAGGTGCTTCTAACACGGGTCTCTATATGCCTTTGTCGATTCCAACTCAACTGTGGACTGATTTAAGTATGAACTTTGTCCTAGGCTTACCACGAACGTAGAGAGGTAATGATTCTATCTTTGTTATGGTTGATCGCTTCTCTAAAATGTCTCACTTTATTCCTTGTAAGAAAACTACGAACGCTATTTCATTTGCACAACTCTTCTTTCGGGAGATTTATCATTTACATGGCCTTCCTACGTCTATTGTTTCCAATCGAGACACTAGATTCTTAAGCCATTTTAAGCGGTCCTTGTGGAAGCTTTTAGGTACTAATCTTGACATGAGTTCGGCATATCACCCTCAGTCTGATGGTTAAACAGAGGTCACAAATCGTTCCTCGGGTAATTTATTACGTTGCTTAGCTGGTGACAACATCAAAATCTGGGAAAGTGTATTGCCAAGAGTCGAGTTTTCACACAACCATGCTTGTAATCGTAGCTCATGTTTCAGCCCTTTCACTATCGTTTATGGTTTGGTTCCTCGCAGCCCTCTTGATTTTACTTGTCTTCTGGACAAGACTCATCTCCATGGTGATGCTATTGACTTCGTTGATTCTTTGAAGACAATCCACGCCACTACAAAGCTTAATTTGGAATCTCATGTTGCTAAGTACAAGGCCGATGCTGACAAACATAAGTGTACTGTCCTTTTTGATACTGGTGACTTAGTTTGGGTTTACTTTTCTAAACAACGTATTCCTTCTCATGATTAGAATAAGTTAAAATCTAAGAAGATTGGACCTGTTCGAGTTTTGGCCAAATAAATGACAATGCTTATAAGGTTGAGCTTCCGCCACACATCAACACTCACAATGTCTTCAATGTGAAACATCTTTGACCTTACGTTGCCGACTCCACAACTTCAGATTCAGGGACGAATCTTTTCTCACCCTCGGGGAACTGATGTAGCAAGTATTAGTTAACCGACCTCTTATTTCAAGTTCCATTTATTTCCTTTTATTTTTGTTGGTTTATTTGTTTTGATTAGTTAGTTTCCTTTTTCTTAGCACTTTCAAATAATTAGAGATATGTTATCTCTTAGCTATTTAAACTAGTTTTCTTTGTAAACCATCGTCACCTTATTTTTCATCTTAATTTTAAGAACTCTTTGAGAGCTTCCTTCAACCCTTTGGATTATTGAAATTCTCCTTAATCTTCAAAGAAGAGTTAACACTGGGTATTCATCTTAGAATCAACGATTGTTTTCTATCTATCCTTTACATTTACAACAGCTCTCCCAATGTGCCATTTAGCTTAAGCAAATGTCAGTATTACATCTTGTTTACTGATGATTATTCTAGAAAGGTCTGGGTAAGTTTTCTTAGGTCCAAGGGTGAAGCTTTCAAAAGTTTTGTGGAATGGAAAAAGATGGTAGAGACACAAACAGAAAGAAATGTAAAGAAACTCAGGACTAACAATGGACTTGAGTTTTCTGCAAGGAAGAAGGAATAGTAAGACAAATGACGTATACTTACACACCACATTAAAACGGAATTGTAGAGAGACTTTACAGAACTATAATGAACAAAGTTCGAAGTATGTTAAGTGAGAGTGGACTGGAGCCAAAGTTCTGGGTAGAAGCTGTATCAAACGTCGTTTACCTTATCAATAGATCACCTTCATTGGAGATTGAATTCAAGATACCAGAGGAAATATGGACATCAGCAGCACCAAATTTGGAGAATCTGAGAAGATTTGGATTCTTTGCGTATGTTCATTCATTAGAGGGAAAGCTAGAACCTCGAGCAAAAAAGGGAGTATTAACAGGTTGTCTTTCAGGAGTGGAAGGATATAAAATTTGGCTCATATAAAAACACAAAAGTGTAATTAGCAAGAGTGTGGTCTTGAGAGAAGATATGCTTTAGAAAGACATCAAGGCAGAGAAATTAACATGTATAAACCATTCCGATTCTAACACATTTCTAAGTTTTGAGTTTACGGGAAGTAATACAGGTGAAGGTGGAGCTACTACAATAGAAGATAATGTAGTAGAATTAGTAACTCAAAATGAAGAAAATGAAGATCAAGTGGAAGATAAATCGGATTCTCTAGGCAACTATCAACTTGGTAGAGACAGAACAAGACGAACCATAAATACACAAACCAGATACCAAGAGTATTAGTATAAAGGAGAGGCAGAAGATAAAGCAATCTCAGCTTTCATTTATGCTGTAACGGAAGATGCAGGCCAAGGAGAACCAAACTCGTTCTCGAAAGCTATGCGTGATTCTGATAATGACTAATGAGCAGAAGCATCTGTAGAAGAAATGGACTCACTTCACAAGAATGGCACATGGATCCTAGTAAATAGACCAGAATGGAAGAAGGTAATAGGTTGTAAGTGGGTGTTCAAGAGGAAGTCATGCATTACAGGAGTAGAGAAGGCAAGGTTCAAGGCGAGATTGGTTGCAAAGGGTTACAATAAGAATGAAGGAGTAGATTTCACAGAGACCTTTGCACTAGTGGTTAAGCACAAAACAATCATGTTCATTTTATCCATTGTGACTAACTTTGACTTTGAGTTAGAGCAGCTTGAAGTGAAGCCAGCATTCCTTCACGACAATCTAGAATAATACATACTTATGGAACAACCTGAAGGGTTCATTGATAAAACTCATCCGAACAAGGTATGTCTTCATAAGAAATCTCTTTATTACCTAAAACAGTTACCTGGACAGTGGAAAAAGAGATTTGATGAGTTTATGCATAAGAATAGTTACATAAGAAGTGAATATGATAACTGTGTCTACTTTAAGAAATTAAAGTCAGAACAGTATATCTATTTGTTGTTGTATGTTGATGATATTCTAATAGCATATAAGGATAAGGCTCAAATAGGGATTTTAAAGGATTTGTTGAAATCTGAGTTTGAGATTAAGGATCTAGGTGATGCTAAAAAGATATTGGGTATGTAGATATGTCCAGATCGAAATGAAGGTGCACTCAAAGTCACACAAGAAAGCTACTTGATTCGTGTTCTAATAACTTCAAGATGGACCAAGTTAAAGCAGTGTCAACATCGATATGAGCTCATCTAGAGTTAAAAGCATCGACAGAACAACAGTTAAAGGAGCAGACCAGACCTTTCATACACAGTAGGATTGATCAGCAGATATATAAGTAAGGCAATCAAGGATCATTGGCAAGTAGTGAAATGGGCATTGAGATATATTAGAGGATCAATATCCACATGTGTATGCTACAGAAAGAGTGAAGAGTTCAAGATAGAAGGGTATTGTGACTCAGATTATGTAGGGGATTTGGACAACATGAAATCGACTTCTAAAATAGCATTTACAGTTGAGGGAAACATAATGAGTTGGAAGTCAAATCTATAGAGTGTTGTGGCATTGTCTACCATAGAGGCCAAATACATTTCATTGACAGAAGCTACAAAGGAAGGAGTCTGGTTAAAAGGCTTAGCAATAGAGCTGGAGTATCCTCAAGAAACTGTGAAGATATACTATGACTCACAAAGTACTATAGAACTCTCGAAAAATGTAGTGTATCATGAAAGGACTAAGCATGTAGCTGTCAAGTTCAACTATATAAGGGATCATATAAGCAAGGGAGAGTTTGAAGTATTAAAGATTCCAACATCGGAAAACCCAGAAGACATGTTAACCAAGTCAGTACCAGTTTACAAGATGCAAGAAGCATTAAAGATGCTTTGTGTATCAAAGAACTGAGCAAAAGAAGACAGAAAATCCACCAAGACAAGGAAGATCAAGACTAAGCCAGAGAATTGAAGTAATAGTCATTGATCTACAGTAAAACAACAAGGCAATAGCTGAGTGCACTAGTCTTCAGTACATTACAAGGAAGCTAAAGTGTTTGGGCTTCAAGTTTTCATTAAAGTTTAATGGGATTTAAGTATCCAAGTTTTAGGATCCGATCCACATCACACGGGTTGCTTCTTCTTCACCAAAGCGAGGACGAGTCTGATTGAAGCTAGCTCCAAGTCTGTTGAACTTCTCATCTTTCTCGAGTATACATCTATAAGTTTTTCCTTTTTCGGTTGTAATTGAGTTGATCATCTAGTTGTAACAAAGAGATAGAGAGAAAGTGAGGTTGAGAAAACTTTAAGTTTTGAGTTGTATTGCTCGATGATAGTGAATTTCGGAGCTCCGACACCGGCAAGACTTAGGATTCTGATTTGGAATCCGAACTCGTAAAACTTTTCGTGTTTCTTTACTTTCTTGTTCATGCGATTCTTTCAAGCCTTAGACTATTTACAATGGTGTTGTTGAATCAAATTTTCAACAGTTGAAGCCTTACAATGAGGATGTTGAAAAAATGAAAAATTGATGTTGCAAAATTGGGTGTTGAATGTTCAACACCCGTTGAATGTATTTAAACAAAAAAAAATGATAATAAGAGAGTGAAAAGAAATTGTCAAGAGAGGTGGGAGAAAATGAGTGACATGTGGCAAAATTGTAACATTTTTTATCCAAAAACTTTAAATTAAAATATTTTTGTTTCTATTTTAAATTTTTCAAAAAGTTATACCAAAATTCATCATATTTTATTCTCTCTAGATAGAGATTTGTTTCATATGATTTAAGCACATAAAATATTTTTTCCTTTAAATTTTCTATTACCTTTCTATAAAATTTTTATTTTTAAACACATTTTATATTTTTGTGTGTGTTTTTTTGCCAACATATTTTTGTGTGTGTTTAATAAAAATATTTTGATTTTTTGCCATGTTTTGAATTTCGCTAGCCGTTACGCCTGCGGTGAGTTAGTGCCTAGCATTTAATAAATTAATCGGAAGTTACACAGGGATTAATCGTGGACTAGTTTTTCAATTTATTCTATATTTTATTAATTAACCAACAATTTAGTATTACAATTTTATATAATAAATTTTAAAAAAAAATTAAATGTTACTATAAATAGTTTACTAGTTGTAATTAATATCAAAAATCAAATTCTAAACAATTTAGTGTGTATGATTAAAATTAATCTTAAATTTAATTAAAAGTTTAATAAATTCTTTTAAAATATTATAGTAATCCTATCAAGCGGAAATTAATCGGACTAGGCGGAGATTATTCAGATTAGGCGGGGATTAATTAAAAAACATGATTTTTATGACCGCCTATCCATTAATCGACTTGGTTGGTCACCGTCTACCATATACGCAGGGATTAATCGGCTAGGTGGACGAGTTTTTGAATAAGGATTTTTTCTATAATTATTTGAAATAAAATAATTAGTTTATAATTTATATTAAATTTTTAGTTATTTTAGTTTTACTTGGTAATTATTATTAATATATAGTTATAATATATAAATGAAAATGAGAATATAAAAAATAGTAAGATAGGGCAAGCGGTAAGTTCACTAAATGGCATGCGCACTTATACATTTTGGGATCGAGTCTTACTGTTTACATTATATAAGAACTTGGTTCATGGGCCGGCTAATTGTGGTCTCGTATTGACAAAAAAAATTGTAAGACAGAGTGTTAAATTTTATTAAACAAAATTATTGTATGAATATAAAAAGAAAAATAGTGTTGAATAATTATGTGGAAGAAAAAAAAAAGATGATACAAAGTGGTAAAAGATCTTCAAATTTTGGAGGTGAAAATTTTAACGGACTGCAAGACGGTGTTGAAGATCTTAGATCGTCCAGAGGAGTGGCCGGCTTATCTTCCTTACGAGGAGGAGTTTTTACGGTTGAGTTCGTTATTTTCCTCTATCTCTGTTTTTGTTACCCTGAAACTCCTAAATCATAAAATTGTATCCCAACCGTTAAAAAAAAAAAAATGGTAAAAGATAAAAAACAATGGTGTTGAATTGTTAAACCATTGTCCATAGTCTTTATTTGGCAGGAAACTTTATTCGAATGGTGGGCCAGTTCGGACTGTTT
Source organism: Lepidium africanum (assembly GCA_900406405.1). Taxonomy (NCBI): domain Eukaryota; kingdom Viridiplantae; phylum Streptophyta; class Magnoliopsida; order Brassicales; family Brassicaceae; genus Lepidium; species Lepidium africanum. Next base: position 1,293 of record OVAX01001693.1, on the reverse strand, counting down.
CTTAGGTCTACCGTCGTGATCCATTATTGTAAAAGACAGAGAAATAATACTCCCCAATAAATTATATTTTCAAAGAAAGGGATGTCTTTTCAAGTCAAGATATATGGCTTATATTTATAGGGCAGAAACTACTCGGAACATGGATATAAAAGGATGTATATAACCAGCATCCTTCATGATGTCAACCTCCAGTTATGGAGATTATTAAGATGCAGCACGTCACCGGAATCATGTAGTACCGGCGGTTAAATGAATCAACTGGGGAATCTCGTCAGCTTAGCCACCGGAGATGGGCTTTTTCCTGTTTTTCCCTCCGATGAGCCTCCTCCTATGGTCGGAAGCAGCCATAATCATATTCTTCCTTCAATTTAAGGTTTGTTTTCGTCAAATACAAATAGGTGAAAATCATAGAATCTTTGCTTCATGTATTTAGTTATAAAAGGTTAATATACTGCAAATTTTAAGTTATTATCTCCAATCTAATTGTTAAAACAGATATGTGAATAAAGATTGTAAATTAGTTGGAAATCTATTTTATTTTATTTTATTTATACACTTATAATATATTGATTAAAATAAATTATAAATCTATTACTATGAATTATAATTTTGAACATCAATTAACTTTATTTTATCAGAAGCGATAATATACTATATATATTATATTACATAAGTATTATTAACGATAATTATAATACTATATATCATAAAATTAGTTTAAAACTGGATTGTTTACAAATTCACTTTAGTTGTACCATCTTCCTTTTAATTAAAACCAAATCGGTTTTAATTGAACGAAAAGCTTTCTACAACTTTGATTCTCTTTGGCTAATCTGAAACCTTTTAACTTTCAAAGCTTTTCTTGTTAACCACAGCGAGACTGAACCAATAATCCACATTTTTGTTGGAGCAAAACAAAGAGAGAAGAAGAAAAAAGACAAGAGATAGATGTGAAAAGGCATGCTTGTACTGGCTGTGGTGAGCTTACTTGTGAGTTTTAAAGATATTTTCTAAATATTAAATCATATAATATGTTTTCAAATATTGAATCAAATTATGAAGAATCTTATGATAACTTATAAAAAAAATCTTCTAAAATCACATTATAATTGTTTATACAAAAATAAAAAATTAACTTAAGTTATTCTAAATATCCTAAAAACTCATTTAAATTTCTTCAAATTTTACAAAATCTGAATTCTATCAAATCTCTTAGAATTCTAATCATAATACATCGTAATATAATCTTTTATTGATATCCAGAGCTAACCGTTTGATAATATCACATCAAAA
>OVAX01001692.1:0-40249 GCA_900406405.1 Lepidium africanum | reverse complement strand
TTTAGCGACTGAATTGTTCAGTCACAATATTCAGTCGCTAAATACGTGTTTTCTTGTAGTGAATGTTTTAGAGTTATAGAATGATATCTTCAGTTTTTATTTCTATTGTCGATGACTTCTAATCCATAACTGAAATCCTAAACCTTATCATATGAGGTGATATGACTACATGGACTCAAATTCTGGTGGAAAAGGTAAACAGTTATTTACTTGACTAGATTACTTTTTGGTGTTACTTTTTATTTGTCAATTGGATCGACAAATAAAAAGTTTACCTTTATTCAAATCTGTATCCAAATCCTAAACTCATAACCATTTTATGGGGCAAACGTAACTCTTTGGAGTTAAATTTGAGAGGAGAAGACAACTGAAATGCCATTCAACCACTTTGATCAATTGCACTTCCCCTATGTTCTTTCTTTTTTGTATACTATTTTACGTACACTTAAACTTATTATAACTAAGTCCTCTTAAAACCACGAATAGGTTTGGATATGATTGCTTTGTATCTACTGTTTTATCTTAGTTCGAACGTGAATTCAGAATAAGAGTCTCAGTTTACAATAGGTTCCAGTATGCAAAAATGTAATGATACCACAAATTGACTTTGATCGATCGGACAAATATATAGTATGGCTCAATCTCTGTTAGTACAAAAATATCACCGACACAACTGTTATGTGTTTTTAAAAAATGTTTTGTATCTGCAATGGACAAACAAACTTTGTAGCCATATGCTTACCTGGTGACAGATAAGATGAGAATAAGCGATCATTGCATATCATGATCAATCTTATGATGATATCACTTATGATGCTGATGATATTCTCATGAGAGATCCCACGCATGTGGTTTGTGGCAGAGTGGAAGCCAATATCACGAGCTTCACTTTTGTTTTCTTCTTCTAAATTCAATTAAAACCAAATCTGCACTCACCTAAATCAAATCTACATCAATTAAAAACCATATTCAATGCTCTTGTATATGCACCATATGTGTGTGTAGAGCTTTTGAGAATTAGATTTTGTGTTTGTTTATGTGAAGTAACTTGAGAAAATTAAACAACACTTAATTAGAATTAACATAAAATAAATAGAGCAACAATTCACATCTGACAAATTTTGGTCCCGATTTTTCTATTATTATAAAATATATCATTTTCTAAAATTCTGGCATTACGCTAAATTCCATTGGACGTTAATTAGGACACTATAAATACCAACAAAACCATTGAGCGTTTTCTCCTTTCATATTTTACCAAAAGCCAAGAGTTAATACTGCTTTTGTTTGTCAACTACTAGTTTTTTAAATTCATTGAAAACTTAGCCAAATGAGAGGCAATGAGTCTACAAATGAGTAATCAGATGGAAACGCTCTAAAATTACGAGCCAAATTTTTTATTTATTAAATATGACTTAGTATATAGATAATCATTTTCTATATACAATAATATCAAAATAATTTTTGTGTAGGATAACGAAGCACTTCTGGTTAAATGGTTAGATGTCTATAACTACAGTTTTTTTCTATTGAAATTTTTTTATTGGAGTTCGAATTTAGTTAGTTATAAATCTTACTTATTGTCAGCAATTAGTTGCCAAAACTTAATCTATAACTCAAACTATTAAAATATTACCACAAAAAGATACATTATTTTTCTAGAGTTAAACTCTAATGAATAAAACTATAAATGTGAATATTTAATCATTTGACCATATACTTTTATTATATTATCGATCAAAGCTTATCGATATAATTGTTAACAATATTTTCTTTGGAAAAACATTAAAGTAGAACGGAAAGTAAATAATTCTCCAAGTTATTGCTTATGAAATGTATCTTGATCGTGGTGAGGGTTTGAATATCAGAAATAATATTAACATAGAATCCATGAAGTTGAAATAAAAATAAAATTGATTCGAGACAAAGTATGATGCAAAAGGGACCTACACCCATGTAACCATTGTCCCAAAGATGAAACGTCAGATTGGGTCTACTTGGTTTAGCCCAAAAATCTCAACCACATAAAAAAGAGAAGACAAGTGTATTGTATTTGCAACTAATAAAACCATAAACATATCACTTGTCTTTGTCCTCTTCAATCTTTGTTTTTTTCCTTCTTCCCTCAAAAATAGACCATTTATTTCACCTCTCAATACCACTTCTTCTTCTAACAACACACATTAACTGACCCCTTTTGATGTGACCATTTATCAATTTATATCACCAAATAACATTTACAAGTAATAAAACAAAAACAAAAAACGGTTGAATAATGAATTATCGATCAACCAAGGCGAATAGAAAGCTGGCCACTAAGGTAGATCCTAATAATTATTTTGTTTTTAATATTTTTGTTATAATATTGTTACATATATTAAGAAAAAGTAAATGGTGTTGAAAATTAACCTCAATCCCAATAAACCAAACCCATCCCAGTTCCCTCCTTAGAAACATCACCTACTCTCTTCTTATATTATCCTCTATCAATCAATCATCCTATAATTTTCTTTTAGATAATAAATTAGTTAAATACTTTTTTAAATGTTCTAACAAATACTTTTAATTTCCATAGAGTAATAACAACAACAAAGGAGTCGAGTAAGTTTAGTGTAAAGATTAATGCCGACATGAGGATGACTTTTCTCCGTGTTTTATTATCTCTATAATAATAAATCTCATTGGAAACCATGAAAACAAAATTGAAGAAAAGAAGTCACGTGGCTTCCATGCGAAATGGGAAATCATGTGGGATCGATCTTTCTCTCTGTAATTGCAACTAGTTAGTAAGTAGTAGTAGATCATCATGGTACGAACCACCAGCACCACCACTTCACTATCTATCTATCTATCTATCTTTATTCATTCTTCCTAAACCTATAGCTACATTTATATGTACAGAGAGAGAGGGCACATGGAGAGATTGATGGAGAAAGTCATGTGACCGCATGTGCTTTTCTCTTTTCCTTTTCCTCTCACAGGTGATTCCTTTTCTTCTTCACGCGCCTCCACTCTCACTTTCGCGCGTGGGTCTCGCTCGATCTCTTTTCCTTCATTACCAGTACTACTTACCACTTAAACTCACGCTCACTTCATCTTTCATACTTTAACTACTTACTTGTCTGCTTCACAATTATTTGGCATCAAATATTTGAATCCTTCATACTACATTATAATAATTTTTAAAAAATTTCAAAATATATTTTAAACTATAGATCAAATCTTATCGATCTAGTTATTAAAAGAATCACGCTCATTCCAAGTCTCCGAAACTGTAACTAGTTTCTTGTCCTATATCTCAAATACATTACAAACGTCCTCTTATCCAAAAGAATTACCAAAGTTTATATATATATATGGATTTTTGAATAAAAAGTTATTGAAATCGCCATTTATTGCAATAAAGTTACTCTCGGTGTACATAAAATACAAATAATTTATATGAAATCATAAATAATATGTTTGACTCTTAGTCTTAGATATATATATATATATATATATCTGAATTTTTTTATGATAACATATATTACAGTTTTGGAATTTTAAAAATAGATTTAATCTTTGTGCTGCGAGTATTTGATTTGATATATCATATAATATAATTTAAAAAATTTCATAATGGAGAAAGTATGTGACAATATATTATGTTTGTGTATTATTTATGATCATATAATTGATTTGCATTTCGGAAGGCAAAAATAAATTTACAAAGAAGTAGTATCTTAGGTTTTTTCCTTTCAAAAAACTTGTATATATATATATATATCAATATTGTGTGTAATAAAGTAATGAGTTCTTACTATAAATATTTTTGATTGAGATAATTAATGATAATATAAAATAATGGTCTAGCAAATGCTAATGCATTTTCAGCTACTTTAGATTGAACTCTGGATTATCATACAGAAAAATAGATTGAACTCCGGATCGACCGCATGTATTGCATTTGTCTGTATGCATTCATAATTAAGTCTATAATAATTAGTTTATCTATAAGTTAATATATTTATCGAATCAATCATCACTGTTTCCAAAAAGAATACAAAAACAAAGACCCACAAGTCAAAAGTCTGGATTAAGTCTCTAACACATGTCGATTAGTCTATTATTACTTAACTAAGCATGTTACAATTTGTTAATGACACGACATTTTCAATTTCTATAAAAAGTTTTTGTTTTTAAAAAAAAGACAAACAAAGATCCAATCTATCTATCTGTCAGGACCTCAGGAAGATCCACTTGAGTATAGTGACGTCTCCACTAAACCACTCAACATAGCGCGTGATTCTCACGATCCAAACCAACAGAAACAAACTCCATGACACAACAACAAAATTATTAACTTACAACTGGACCCAGCTTTCATTACATACCGGTATTTCCCATTTTCTAATTTAAACCTAATTTTAATCTAAGATCAATCTAACCCAACCAAAATCTACAATTGGATACAAAAGCTTACTTCAAATAGTCCAAAACGTTTGATCCAGAGGTTTATGACTATCTATATAATTTTTATTATTATTGGAATACAACTTTAAAATTATATAATTTCATGTGATAAAATTAAAAATATGAATAAATTTAAATTATAATTTAGTCTTTATCGATCTAATTATTAATACAGACTTCAAACATTTTGATTAAATACTATATATTGATATGGGCCATCTTTTTTAAGAAAATTCGACTCTAACAAATTGTATAGTACGATAGAATTGGTTGTTCGGGAAATTTGGATAATAGACAGGATGTTGTGAGTTTAATTGTTGAAAAAACATATTAAACCGAATCAAATCAAACAGAAGTGACTAAGATTTCAACTCATAATCAATCAATTAGGAAGCAAATTAGAGTAAACCAAATTAAAACAAAACCGAAATAGTTAAACCGGTCCTACACTAAAACTACTAAATTCGTCACTCATATATAACACACACATCTCTTTACTCCTTTTATTCCAACACATCACCTCCCATCTCTCTCTCTTCCTCCGTCAATGGAGAAAACCCTAGCAACTTCTGAATCCAAACGCTCTTCACCATCTCCATCCACCGTCGGATTCAACCGCAGAACTAAAGCAAGACTTTCGGATGAAACAGCGAGTGTAAGCGAGATCAGTCTAGAAGATGATGATGAAGACGAAGAAGAAGGAGTTGAAGAAAAGATCGAGGCACTTCAGACAATAGTTCCCGGAGGAACAGAGCTTGAAGTTGACGCTCTGTTTGAAGAAACAGCTAGTTACATATTGGCTCTGCAATGTCAGATCAATGCCATTAACGTTCTTACTTCGTTTCTCGAACGTTGTGAGAAAGATGATATGAAGTTTGGAGGTTGAAGATTGAACAAACACCTTTGGAATTCTGAAAATCAGAAAAAATATATATTTTGGAATTCTCTCTGTTTTTTCATTTATTCCACCTTAATATTATTTCTTTTTATTGTGTGGCTTTTAGTTTTGGTTTATAATTTAGTTTTTTTTAAATCTTATTATTATAATTTCTTATAAATACTGTGAAAAAACAGGAAAAGATCTCCACATTGATCCTTTGAAAATTGGAATTTATTTAACTTTCGGTGGTCTAGTCATTAGATTGATAAAGTAACATGTCATAGACTGAAAATAAATATATATCTGCGATAAGCAGTTTCCTAAATTAAAAATTTACATTTTTTTGCACCAATATAATATTGTCAAGAAGACATAAACTCATCTAACAATGAAAAAAAAAAAAAAAAACTCATCGGATGAAATGTTGACAAAGATGTAGGCCAATACTGTAAAGATAGGCCTCCATGAGGCCCATTAAACCAGAGGTCAGTGGCGTATATGTTACCCGTTGGGTTTGCTTTAATCACGTGTCTGAAGACATTTCTGAACATCCCAATTTCTCAACGCCATGTTTTTGTCACTATAAACCCTAAAAATCGAATCTTTAACTGATATCTCCAATTATCCGATTCCTTACCGGAAAATCTTGTCTATTTCTTACTTTCTCTGGAAAAACGAAAGGTAATCTTAAGCAATTCTCCTCTTCTCTTATCTTTAATTCGTAGGATCAGGGTTTTTCTTTGTGGCGAATTGTGATAATTGATTGCGGAGATTCTCTAGAGTATCAAAATGTACAGATAATTTGTTTTCGTTGAATTATTGATATTGTGTTGAAATGTTCTCCAGGAACAGTGTAAATGGCAGATGAGGTGGTAATCCATGGCGATGTTGAGGATCGTGCGACGGAGGGAAAGTCAACGGAATTAGAAAAGAAGGTTGAGGAAATGGAAAACAAGAATCAGGAGTTAACGAAGGAGAATCTCGAACTGAAGGAGAGATTAGGGAGGCTATCTGGGGAAATTGAAGAAATGAAAGATGAAGAGACGTATATGAATCAGAGATTTGGAGAAATGGAGAAAGAGATTGAGGAATACGAGAAAGATAAGAAGGTTTTGGAATCAATATCTACGAGAGCTGTGGAGCTTGAAACTGAAGTGTCGAATCTTCAGGAAGATTTGATCACTTCTTTGACTGGCGTGGATAAGACGGCTGAGGAAGTTACGGAGCTGAAGAAAGCATTGGCGGAGAAAGTGGAGAAGTTGGAGAGATGTGAGAAGGAAGCTGAGGGGTTAAGGAAAGATAGAGCTGAGGTTGAGAAGAGAGGAAGGGATTTGGAAAGGAAAATTGGGGTTTTGGAAGTAAAGGAAATGGAGGAGAAGAGTAAGAAGCTTAGATTAGAGGAGGAGATGAGGGAGAAAGTGGATGAGAAAGAGAGGGAGATTGAAGAATTGCAAAAGAGAGTTGGTGTATTGAATCTGGAATTGGTGAAGAATGTGGAGGAGTTGGGGAAATGTAAACCTGTGAAGAAGCTAAATGAGGTAGCTCTGAGTGAAAGTCAGAAAATGGAGAAGGAGATTGAGTTGAAGAAGAATGAGTTGGTGAAGAAGGTCGAGGAAGCAAATACGATTGTTTTTGGGTTAAATAAGAAAGTGAAGCCTAGTAATGGAGTCAGAGACATTAAGGGTGATGACCAAAAGGGGTTAATGAAAGCAGATTATCCGTGGCCAGTTGTTGCTGGATCAGTTGGAGCTGCTGGTTTGGTTGCAGCGACCTTGTTCATTTGCTATTCTAAGTTAAGGTGATTTTGATTGAATATGTAGCGGAAGAATAACTGAAGAACAAGTTCTTAAGATTGATTTCAGGAAATGGAATTATATAAGGTTGGCTACAATTTTGTTTTGAGTTTGTGATGTTTGTTGGTTGTTTGCTATCATAATTTTGTTGATGGGATCAGCTTTTATTATGCTTGAGACCAATGCTTCTTCATTATTATCTCTAGTCCATGAGCCAGAGAACAGTTCTGTATTACAGACGGTTTTGAAATGCTTTTGAGAAGAACATAATAAATCCGGGAATCTCTTGGCTAGTATTTTCCTAGTTTTAGATTCAGAGACTTCAGCATCTGCAACACGAAGATTACTAAGTGAAGATAATTTCACCTTTTACAGATTTTACAAATCTGTTCAGACAAAACATAGAAGTGTGATTCATTTGGACAATGAATGGAATGTTTTCTGGTTTTGTGTAAACTGATAAGCTTTTATTACTGTCCGATTATATTTTTGGAACTGAAAGCGTAAGGAACAAAAAGAGTAATCCATTATTCTAAAACAGCTCCTAGAATTCTGGAATTTCTAAGCAACTTACAACTACTTTTTGTTTTTGTTTTTTGGGGTCAATAAAAGTAAAACAATATTATAAAGAAGGTGAGATGCAGACCTCATCGATGGCTGCCTCCACTACTTTCTACTATCCAATCCCCAAAACTTTCCTTCTTACCCCTCCTCATCACAAACGAAACCCTAATTTCATCTCTTGCTCTACCAAACCCATTTGCTCTCCTTCTTCATCTTCTCTGCAAACGACAACAAACCTTCGAAGCCCAAAGCAAAATTTGCATCTACCCACGTTTGAAGATTCGTTTCTTCTTTACCAATTCAGCTCTCCAACCGAAGACCCAGGATTCTCTAACCGGATCCCTGAAGAAGTTGACGAAGAGCCACGCGAATTGGTGATTTCGAGTGTAGAAGACAATACCGGCTTAATAGTTTCATCGAACATGTGGTGGGCAGATCTCAAAGCAGCTATTGGACAACGAATTAACGTTGAGGGTATCTTTTCTTCGATCTCCGTAGTTGTTAGAGATCGTCATTTGGTTATTCCACATGTTTCTGTTAAAGATTTAAGATACATTGATTGGGGAGAGCTGAAGAAAAAGGGATTCAAAGGCGTAGTGTTTGATAAAGATAATACTCTTACGGCTCCTTATTCTCTAGCGATATGGCCACCATTACGCCCTTCAATTGAGCAGTGTAAAGCTGTTTTTGGCCATGACATTGCCGTGTTTAGCAATTCCGCTGGTAAATTTTGGATCAAAGTTTAGATTTATTTACTTCTATGGTTGAAGTTTTAGTATATGCTAACGTTTGATACTTCCGTGTCTGGTGAAATATCAGGGCTTACGGAATATGATCATGATGATTCGAAAGCTAAGGCATTAGAGGCTGAAATAGGAATTAGAGTTTTGAGGCATAGTAAGTGACTTGACCTACTTTGATTCTATTGGTGTTTTAGCATTGTAACTAGTAACTGATAAGGACTGTTTTTGATTCATGAGTAGGATTAAAGAAGCCTGCAGGTACTGCTGAAGAAGTTGAGAAACACTTTGGTTGTACATCTTCGGAGTTAATCATGGTAATTTGAAGATTGGGATTTGATAATTGGTGGATAAGATGTTTATATGTTAAGCGTTTGTGGGCAGGTGGGTGATCGACCATTCACAGATATTGTTTATGGAACCAGAAACGGATTTCTAACCGTATTAACCGAGCCTTTGAGTCGAGCTGAGGAGCCTTTCATTGTTAGACAGGTTGGTTTTGTTCTCCTTTTCCTTTACAGTAAACTTTGGTATGCTGATTTTTTGGAATGGAAGTACATAGCTTCTGTTTCCCCACTTCACTTTTAGCTTTGAAAAATTGCCTGAAAACGTAGCTCACGTATTTGCAGGTGAGGAGATTAGAGTTAGCCTTATTGAAACGTTGGTTGAGGAAAGGTGTGAAGCCTGTGGATCATAATTTGGTATCAGATGTAACACAGTTTGTTAAGGTTCCATCAGAGTTCTAAGAATGATTCTACAGCTTTGTTCTTTGTTTTTTTGTGTAATGGTAATTTGTACTTTTAGGTTTAGGCCTAATGCATGAAGAAGAGAATGCCATTCTTGGTACTGAATAAAATTCCCCTTTATCATCATTATACTGAAAACTACATCTGCTTTACAAAGTCTTTAGTCAGGGTTATTGTTTTGTAAAGCTAACTACTTAACAGAGATCTCAAAAAGTAGCTGGCCCTGCACAACTCTTATGTGAGACTTCAGATACACTGACCAAAATTGTCTTAGAAACTAGAGTGACCATAATCTTTTCAGCCTCAAATCCTAAATCTGACCGTTTAAGCATGTTCCTTTGGAATCAGACATAATGTCCTGATACCTCAGCTTTCAAAGATTGATCTTGAAACCTGAATATCTGACAGCTAATCAGCTCATATGCGATTCAAACCAGTTAAAGATTTGCTTAGACTGCAAGCTCGTCATTTCATGATATGCATAAGCAAGATTCAGCTCTTCTTCAACAGGAGTAATCAAACTTTTTTCCAGTGATATTTTGTAGCTACTAAGAGCTTGTTTCCACGGTGTTTTCCGTCCATCACGTTTCATGTATCCCTTCTTATCAACAAATCCTTTGTCTTGAAACAGCTTGAACAGCTTTACAGAGACATTCACATCCAGACCTGAAATCCTATTAGACAAGAAATCCGGAGAAAGAGGCAAATCCAAGCATTCAATCTCTGCAGCATCAATGCCTTCGATTCTGAGACCTTCTAAAAACTCTCTAATCTTTTGTTGTCTATACACATCTTTAGGCATGTGAACAAATAGAGTCGGAGGATAATGTTTATTGATACTAATATTATCAAAGACTCCTTCTGCAATCATAAGCACAATGCTACTAAACTGCATTCTTGTTGCAAGAGCAGAGATGAAGTATCCACCAGATGAAGCTCCTAAAGCAACAAGAGGAAGTCTTTCAAGCTTGTGCATCTCCACCCACGATTTGATTATATACCTAACAAGTGATAGTTCCTTCCCTAATGTCCAGCAATTTCCAGCACTAGACACAGTTAAAACAGCAAAGTTTCGAGCTAGAGCATATCGAACAAGAAACCTCTCTTCTGGTAGACCAGTACATTGAAGGCAAACAGAAGATTTGTCCCAGAAATCAGAAGCTTTCCTTTGACAACCATGAGCAATAAACAGGACTGCCTTTGGTGAATTAGGAATCTTCCATATCAATTGTGTCCCATTTTGAATCTCTACTGTCGGATGTAATTGCGAATTACCACTGTTCGAGATGATCTGTCTCGATAGATCCAGTTCCAGTTTTGTGTTCTCATTTCTGCCACTGAAACAAAATAACAGAACCAAGACCAATAAGATCCCAACAACGAAAGCTACTCCGAATTGATGGATTCGTGATCTATGCAACGGTTTCACTCTCTCACTATGCTTCAACATCACTGCAAATACAAATTCAAATCTCAGATCAAACGAAACACTAAAAATAATCCCTACATGTTAATCTAACCTCGTCGGAGAATCGCATATCAACCAATTTTTACAGAAATTTCAACAAGGAACCAAATCAAGCATCGCATACAACGAATAACATGGACTAAGAATGAGGAAATCGAATACGATCACACGTACCGGCGACTGACAATCACCCGAAATAACTCCCGAAGCTGTGGACGACGACTTCAAACACCGTTCCGTTTTCTAGATTGTCAATAAAAAAATGTCGAACCCGTTTTAAGTTTTCGCTGCGTTGACTTTAAAGCATTTGATGAAAAGCGCTCAGTTTTGCATTTTCTAATTCACATTGCTTGCCGTTTCTAAACAAATTTAAACTGTCATCACTAAGCCTCGGCAGGTATCCGGGATTTTTGTGATACCCAGATCCGGATCCGTGTTTTATTATCCGAATCTGAATTCGAATATTACAGGTATCCAAGGTTTAATATCACTGGTATCCAGGATTTTTGTGATACTCGGATCCGGATCCATGTTTTCTAGATTGTTTTATTACCATTATTATATTATATAGTTTTTTATATAAAATTAATATCATATTTATAATAAAAGATGTTAAAAAAATAAATTTGTAGATTTCTAATATTAAAAATTTTTAAAACTTTTTCGAAATATCACAAAGTACCAAATATATTANAAATTTGTAGATTTCTAATATTAAAAATTTTTAAAACTTTTTCGAAATATCACAAAGTACCAAATATATTATTTTTTATAATTTATATTAATATATCACTAAAGTTTTAGAATAAAAATAAATTTTATGTTAAATTCTAATATTAATATCTAAAATTATTATATAGTTCATGATTCAAAAATTTTAAATGAACATATACATTAACACATTTAAAAATATTTAATAGAACTATTACATATTATTAAAAATAGTACATTTTTTAAGTTGGGTCGGATCCGAAAAAAACTATCATTAACTATACCGTACATGTGATCCGTAATTTTTATTATCCGGATCTGTGTGTTCCGGATACCCAAAATTTTAGAACGAATCAGGACAAATCACTGATCAAATCTCGGATCAAAACATTTTAGTATTTCACTATCTTAGAAAAGTAAATGTCTGAAAAAATAAGCGGTGAAGCTGTAGATTTAAGGTAAGGTTTGGAAACCAAATTTTTTTTTTTTTTGTTACATAAAAATTGCAGTAATTTCCAAATGTATCAACTTGAATGAGGAACCTTGACAGTAGCACAATGAATCCATGGAGAAACGACAAAGAGCATGTTGTATTCAAAATAATTAAAATGGTACAACTTTCTACTTTGGAACATCTATGATTTATGTTATCCAATTTAGCTGACACAATCGTTCTCTATATCTTACGTTCTTGTGTATCTTCACCATACTAGTTCATAATACTTATTTTCTTTTTATTTGAGAAACATAGTAGGTATTCATATATTTTATGAATTGAAATGGTGTGAGTAAAATATTATATTGTAATATATATGATACAAAGATAGAAAAATTCTTTATTTTTAGTCGATATCTGGATCGTCAAAATCTAATCTACATCGTAAATTTCATATATAATCTTCTTTTGTAGTGACAAAAGTCAAACCTCTAATGTCCTAACTGCTAGAATAAAGCAAATTCTGGCAAAAGTTTTTTCTCTCAAAATAAAAAAATGTGTTGATTGAATGATTAAATATCTATTTTCAGTTGTTTTAAGTAGAATTCAGTTCAAGATTATATTATTTTTCACAATAAAATTTGATTTGATTATAGATTGAGTTTTATAGATTCAAATTATTAATAACAATAGTTTTTTTATTTATATAAAAATAGTTCTCTATATAATATACTTTTTAAAATTAATTTTTTTAAACAAATTGATATAAAAAGAACATTTTGAAATACATTAAGGTCTTCTATGCACACCTCCCAAAACTATTTGGTTGACTTCTTCGTCACATGTCTACAACCACCCAATCACACAACCATAGAACAAAAACATTAATAAGCTAGGTTATATCAATTTTACATAATTGACATATATTGCACTATAGCACGACAACACTCAAATTGTCTCGGTGCTTTCTTTATCTTACACACACACACAACAATTGAGTGGCTGGTTAGAGTTTTCTTTAATGTCGGCAAACTTTTCTTTTTCACTAGGTGAAACTTTTTAACCCAAATGTAAAGTACAATGACTAGGACAGTAGTAAAAGTTACTGAGACTATTGAGTTCTTCTGACCAATAAATTTGTCGAAGTGGTCCATTAATTAATGAATTAAACATAATTAATTAACTACCCTTAAACTTGATTAACTACAAACTAATTACCTTAAGAGAGCAATTAATGGACGGTGATCTCCAGGAATAACGTACCATTAATTCCATGTGGGCTCGTACACTGGAACCCTCTCTGCTCTATCTGTCGGTGTGACTCCACAAAATACAAATACTGTAATTTTCTGCAACAATTAATACTCATATTTTTTGTATTATCTGTTAATCATTTATTAAAGTTTTTACTTAATAATCTATTTTTACCTTTGTTATCATTAATTTTAAATATAAAGTAGATATTTATATATGTCCTAAATTCCCGCGGAGTTGAACGCGGCATTGGTTTTGGCTTTTTTAAAATTAATTTTATTTTTATTTTTATTTTTTTGTCATGAACTCGTGACTATAAATATAGAATAATATTGGTGAAATAATAATTATCTTTAACGGAAAAATATAAATTAATTAATTTGTATTTATTTGGTTTACATGTCCCCTTGGCTTCTTTAGAAATTCCTCTTTTGAATGTTGTTTTATTCTTCTTCGTACTGATCAAAAACCCAGTCCCTCTCTCGTTAATCCATTGATTACTCTCCAAATCCTGGATTCCTGTTTGTTTTGATCGTGGTTTCTGTTTTCTGTACAGAGAGCTTCTTCTTCTCGATCCTTGTTTGTTTTTAGCTGTTTTGTGATATTCATTTACAGTGAGTGTGAAGATCGGAGATCTGGAAGGTTAAGCTGTGTAGTGTTGTTTTCGAATTGATGGAAGTGAAGGAAAGTGTGAGGAAATGAAGTTTTACATATCGGCGACGGGGATTAAGAAGGTAACCATATCGAATCCCGGCGTCGGAATCGGAAAACTAGGCGGAGGATGCGCGACGGTGCGGAGATTCTCAGGTCGGACATTGATACTGTTGCTACTGCTGCTCGCGATCCTCCTCCCTTTTATGTTCGTCAGGTTCGCTTTTCTCGTCCTCGAATCCGCCTCCGTTTGCGATTCTCCTCTCGGTACTATATTTTCTCATTCTTCTAATTAAGAACTTAATCGTTAAATCGTTTCTTATTTCCAATTTGGTACAAATCAACCTAATTCTGGAAATAAATTTGTTCAGATAAACTGCAAAAGTGTGAATCGAGTTAATGATTGGTTTTAGATTTGGATAAAATTCTTCTTATTGAATGCTATATGCTCGTGATCTTTATTTTTGTTCTTGTATTTAATTTTAGTATTGATTGATTAGTTAATTAATACTACTACTTTTTCATTTGACTCTTGTATCACAGATTGCATGGGACTCAGAGTTTTCCGTGGGGGCGACACTTCACTGGTAAGCTTTTTTTATTTTATTAATAATAAAAATACATTTTTAAGTCAAGTGTATTAAACGTCTTTCGTCATTATTACCTTCGTAGTCGGCAAATTCTTACATGTATTGTATTTTAGTAGACAGCTAGGTACTTAACAATTAAGATTTAGATAATGGTTTAGTTAGCATCTTTAATCATTGAGAAAGAGAAAAAAAATTCATCATTGGTCATAGTGATGCTATTAAAGGGAGTAAAAAGAATGAAATGATTGTATTGTATGGGAACCCAAAAATAAAGTCTTTGCCAGCTGTAATACGTTAGTGTTGTTGGTGTCGTATAGTGAGTGAGAGATGAGGTTTGCCTCTTGGACTAGGTGGGGGTAAAATTTGTGAAACCGTGTTACTGTTTCATGTCATTGTCTAGGAACAGAGGTAATATTTTGTGATATGTGTTTCTATCCATGCATTGACTGTTTCTTTGATAGATGCTTTAACTATCTTGATCTGATGTCAACATGTGGGATTGTCGGAAACGAGCCCACAAAGTGATTTGGTATCAACTATTTGCCCTTTTTACTTAATTTAGAACATAGCACGTCCTAGAGAATGTATATCTAGATGAAACTTTGAGGAAGCTTAGTTTTAGGGGATTGAGAAAAACATATATCTTTGTAGGGTTGGTAGATGCGAGAATCGATGTAGTAGACTATAAGTTAGATGTAGGAGTTTTCAACTTTTCGACCCATAATTTTCTGACAGGACACGTTGGCAGATTTTGCTGCCACCAGAAACTGTGTAGCCACTTGGTCCCTGCTCCTATAGACGTAGCAATAAACAGGAACAAGACAGACGGATAATTCCAATAGATGACTTAAAAAAGGCTTTTGCATTGCACTATCTTCGGTTTGAGTAGTTTTGTTGTTTTGTGTCATGAGTTGATGTAAAGACACTATTGACAGCTTTTTAGTTAGTAACAACTCACACGGAAAAGAAAATGCGTGTATGTGCCTCTTTCAGAAAATTAGGGAAGAGTTGACACGAGCGCTAGTGGACGAGACAGATCAGGACGTTAATGGAAGAGGGAAGAAGAGCTCATTGGAGTCATTCGACGACCTTGTCAAGGAGATGACGTTAAAACGCCGTGATATAAAGGCGTTTGCTTCCGTGACTAAGAAGATGGTATGTCATTTTAGCTTTATATCTTTAAACATTTCTAGCCATTACTGTAATATCATGTTTGGTTTAGAATTGCCATTTGTCTTGCCATGAACTTGTAGAAGACTATTATTGGTAATTGAGATTATTGGTGTCTAGATTAAGCACATAGAGATGTTGGTTTTAAGGTCTATTGATGGTATCAGACGCTAAAATAAGCAATGAAAGCATACAGACATTGAATCTATATCATTTCTATGTTGTTTTGATTCTCAAAAGCTACATATGTCAAGCACTCAAGCTTAGAATCTAATTTCTCACAAGCAGTCAAGCTTTAACTTGAACTATATTCTCGTGACGCTTTGTTCTCTTTCAGCTGTTGCAGATGGAACGTAAAGTTCAATCAGCTAAACATCATGAGTTAGTGTACTGGCATTTAGCCTCGCACGGTATTCCCAAAAGCCTACATTGCCTTTCCCTCAGATTAACTGAAGAGTACTCTGTAAATGTAATGGCTCGAATGCGTTTGCCTCCTCCTGAATTTGTTTCTCGTCTGACTGACCCATCTTTTCATCATGTTGTTATCTTGACTGACAATGTCGTGGCTGCCTCTGTCGTCATATCTTCTACTGTACAAAACGCTGTGAATCCGGAGAAGTTAGCATTTCACATCGTTACTGATAAGAAAACATATACCCCTATGCACGCTTGGTTTGCTATTAACTCTGGATCATCGCCAGTTGTTGAAGTTAAGGGACTTCATCAGTATGATTGGTCTCAAGAAGTGAATCTCAGAGTTAGAGAGATTCTGGACATTCACCGTATGATTTGGAGACACCATTATCAGAATTTGAAAGACTCTGGTTTCAGTTTCATCGAGGGTACTCATGAGCATTCCTTGCAAGCTCTAAATCCTAGCTGCCTAGCCCTTTTGAATCATCTTCGCATCTACATTCCCAAAGTAAAGTTTTCCTCCTCTTATATCTTCTCTGCGCTTTAAAACCGATCTGTTTCTCATTTCATTATCTTTGTTTGAACCGCACAGCTTTTTCCAGATCTCAACAAGATACTTTTGTTGGATGATGATGTAGTTGTTCAACGCGACCTTTCGTCTTTATTTGAAACAAACCTCAATGGTAACGTCGTTGGTGCAGTTGTTGAGTCATGGTGTGGAAACAACTGTTGTCCGGGAAGAACGTACAAAGACTATTTCAACTTCTCACATCCTCTGATCTCATCAAACTTAATTCCAGACGAATGCGCTTGGCTTTCTGGAATGAATATCTTTGATCTCAAAGCTTGGAGACAAACCAACATCACAGAAGCTTACTCGACATGGTTGAGACTCGTGAGTTTTCATTTCATCCACACATTATATATCACCTACAACTAGTTACACAAATCTGATTTAATTTATACTGCAGAGTGTTAGGTCCGGACTACAATTATGGCAACCAGGAGCTTTACCACCAACATTACTTGCTTTCAAAGGACTCACACAGTCTCTTGACCCATCATGGCACGTAGCTGGACTAGGATCTCGATCCGTTAAAGTCCCACAAGAGATTCTGAAATCTGCTGCTGTTTTACATTTCAGCGGCCCAGCAAAGCCATGGCTAGAGATCAGTGACCCTCAGGTTCGATCTCTTTGGTATAGATACATAAATTCCTCCGACATCTTCGTTAGAAAATGCAAAATCTTAAACTGAGAAGCAAATTAGAAACAAAATAGAAGAAAAGTGAGTGATAAAAAAGCCAATACATGTGGCAGTATGAGAGAAACAGAGGGAAGAAGGTTTTAAGCCTTCAGCCTCTGCACTTATTTCTCTCATGTTCGTATACTAAACTGTAACTTAGAGAAAATTACATTATTTTAGACTTTATGCTTATGTAGCTTTCATTTATCTCCAAGTAAGTAGTATAAGTAAAAAGTGTATTTTTGTTTAATTATTATAGCTAAACATATAATAATAATTCATCACATAATAGATGTTTGTAAGTTTGTATTCTTGTAACCCTTAATATGATTTTATCAATGTTTATATTTTTGCTATTCTCTAATTGTGGATGTTTGGATTGGAGGACATAGTCAAAACTTTTGGTTTTTGTTTATTTGTTAACAATGGGATCGATAAGTACCAATGCGCTTACCCACTTGTCTAAATGCACCTCCCAAGCTTTTAATGACACTTAAACTCGTACATATTCTCGGAATTAGTTAAATATCGATCTTTATAGCGTTTTATACTAAATGTCGATTTTCATAGCATTTTACACTAGAATTTGATTCCAAAATGTCTTATAATACTGCAATGATAAAATATGAGGGAGTTTGATTATGGATGATCGATTCAGTTATTGAAAAAATGGAATTTAATAGGTTGTAGGAACAAGAGTTTTGTTTTTATTATGACCAAAAGTTAAAACCATGAATAATAAGTTGCGTTACAGATATAATATCTTTCTCTCTTCTGTCTGAACGGTTGAGGGAAGAAACAAGTATTAATGTATTGAGTTACACAAGTTGAAGAGGAGGTTGGTCTTGGCCTGAGAATTGCTGATTTGGTTCAAGAAGATTAACCGGAATATAGTCTCTATTAAAATGCTGCGACTGATCATGATGAGAAGACACACCCGATTCATAAACCGTCGTTCCTTGTATCACACTCGATTCTTGTTGTTGTAGTTCCGGATTCAATCTCGTACCTTCAGCTATCTGCAATACCCAATATCAAATTGGTTTGATTGTTACAGTGAATATATGAGTGTAGAGATTTAATTACATTGGCTAACCTTAGCTCGCAGGTACATGTTATCATGCTGCAACTCCATTTCCTACATGAATGATATGGGAAGTTAACTCAAATCCCCAAAAAGAGAAAGAGAAGAAATAAGTGGTTACTTGGAGAGGAAGAAACGTTGCTTACCCTCTTTTGCATATACTCTATCTCTGCCATTAACATCTCGTTCTGCAATATTTTCAGATATATAAGAGTAGGAAAACTATAGGAACTAAAGAGAAAGAGAGAAAGAGATTATGTGAACCTTTTTGGATCGGACGCGGCTGATTCCTTTTTCAAGGCGGCCTTCGAGGTTTTTGAGTTCCTTGTAGTTCAAGGAACCAAGTGATTCCCCAACTATATGCCTTTTATTCATGAACATGAATAACCAATAAACACAAACACTCTCTAGAGTAAATTACGAGCTAATTAACATTTGCAGCAAAACAGATTCAACATTTGTATATCGTTAACTGAAATACAAGCAATTATTTCAAATAAGAAGCCATATATGAAGCGTCAATGAATAAACCTGTTTGAATTCTGTATGTCTCGAATCTGCCTCCTAAGCTTAGAGGCTTCTTGCTGATAATACTTCCAAATTTCATGTATAAAAAAACATCAAATTAGACGCCACTGATTTAGAAATCCAATTCAGAAATCATTTTTAACAGTACTTGATCATAATCATCAAAAAAAAAAGAGAATGAAAAAGAAAAAAATAAGAAAGCAGGTACCTGAGTATTAGCTTCAGTGACAGACGGAGGATTAACAGCATCAGAACAAGCTTTCTTGTACCTTTCAATTGTACCCCTCACACTAAAAAAAGAATCCAAAAACAACATTATATTAAATTTAACAATTATATATAAACTTTTTAGACAGATCTAGAGTGGTAATTGGTGTAAGAGAGTCTTGAGTACATATATAGTTTGAGGCCAAAAACCTTAAAATTGACTTGAAAGGAATTGGAGTTTGAACCAGTTACTGACTAGTACGAGGAGGTGAAAATTTCAATTCGAACACATTGCCCAGTGTTAGTAACATGACCATACATATATACAATGGCAGTGTTTTGATTTTAAATCAGTATTTAGGGTTTGAGTAGGTATACAAAAACAAGCTCTTACACATGTTATATGTAACAATGTCATCAAAATTTATAAATGCTTCAGACATAGTAATTGTTTTTCTTATTACAAATATAACAAATAAATTGTGCACAGAATGTCAGAGAATCCTATTCGCTCGTACTCTTTTAATTTCCGACACTTCTCTGAGTTCTTTCTCTTGTATATTAATACTGTATAGCGTCACACACACATATATGTGTATATATACAAATTAAATCGAAAATTCATAAATCCACCCAAATATAGGATTTTGATGACATAACTCCTAAGACCAGCTAAAACCTTTTGACTAAAATTTTATTTTCAAATTTTTTTTGGGAACCCTAGTGACAACTCATATATCATTAGCCATTAGGCTTTGTTCCAAGTTTTCATTAGACTAAGCTAGGGTTACATAAGTCTTGTTCATTTCCATATAACCAAACTAATGAAATCCTACTTACGTTTTGAAGCAAGAAATTTGATGAGTCATCGAAATAAGAGTATCTAATAGAAGCTGACATGCATCATTAGTTTCACTCTTTTTCTGCAAAATCATTAAAAGAGTATATATGTGTGTGTGTTTGTGTATATGCAAATGAAAGAAGGAAAAGAAAAAAAAAAAACTATCTTTTCTTTTGTCTTCCCAACTTCTGATCAGCTTTTTGGAAAAATGATAAGTTAAGAGATATCAAATTAAGTAAACAAGTAAATCTAGGATTATAATTTAACAAAAACCCTAATCTTGGCTCTCAATCTCTATTCTCACATCATTTTAACTAAGGTCTTTTTCAATGAACCAAGAAGTTAAGAAAGTTCAAAAAGTGAAGGAGATCAGGAACCTGTTGTTGGCATACTCATAGAGACGACCACGAGTAGAGAAGATGATAAGAGCAACTTCAGCATCACACAAGACAGAGAGCTCATAAGCTTTCTTAAGAAGACCATTGCGTCTTTTACAGAATGTTACTTGACGATTTGTTGTGTTTTCTATTCTCTTTATCTCTATCTTCCCTCTTCCTATCTTCTTGCTACTCTCTCCTTCATGACTACTTCCACCTTCCTCCATTGATCTTAGCTAAGCTATATCTGATAAATATAAACACCAGATGAATCAAAACAAATAGAAGACGCTAGAGAGAAGGATAATCTTTAAGAGAAATTTGCAGATCAAACCCTTGATTAGGAAAAGATTTAGGGTTTGGATTGTAAAACAAAACAAAACTTGAAAAAGAAAGAAACTTTGATCTCAAAATTTGTGTTTATTTTTAGGGTTAATTAATCAAGAACCCTAAAACAATAACCCATGAATTGATAACAGAAGAATTACAGATTGAATTGAGAAACAACAACAAAAATGGATACTTTTAGGATTAAACTTTATATGTATAGTGTGCATAATATTGAGAACCTTATCTGGGTTTTTGAAGATTATGATAGATCATCAAAAAAGGGTGGAGAAGAGAAACTGATGTTAAAGAGATACTAAATACTAAAATTATTATTATAAAAATTTTACCTCACAGTACCACTTAACTGGTGCTTCTGCTTTTCTAATTATGTCTGTTTTTGAAAAATTCTCTCTCTCTTTATTTGTAATTTCTGTTTTGGTTTATGAGCTTTTTCATTTGAAGGAATATTTCTTTGAAGGTATTAAGACCCTACTTGCAGAAAACAGAAGCTGTAATCTTTATATACATATATAGAAGAAAAACCAAAGAAAGAATAGACAATTTATCTAACAAATTTCCAAAAACCACATATACTCAACAAAGCTAGAAACTCACACTTTTTTTACTTATTCTTTAACATGCATATTAATAGATATATCTATAAGTGTGAAGTGTAAATTCTTTTTTCAGAATTGGAAATTAATATTTTACATAGAGAAAAAAACCAATTATATAATACTAATGATAATAAGAAATAAAAAGATAGAGAGAGAGAGAGAGAGTAGGTGGAGGAGATTGAAGGAGGACCATCCAAATTTCTTTCATGAGAAGAGGAAAAAGGAGAGGGATGGGCTCTGTTTCTCATTAAAACCATCTTTTGGAAACTCTTCTCTTTTGGTAATCCTTTCTTCTTTTCCTGTTTTACCCTTCTGTGTTCCATTTACATTCATCATACTTACACTCTCTCCTCTAAAGATACTATGTTGAGAACCCTAAACAACCATCAAATCAAGTTTTACTTAATATCAAAGTTTTATTTTCAATGCCACATCTGTAAAAGAGAAAAGTAAACTTTATATATCGTGAAAGTTTAGGTTTATAAATCACTTAGAATCATTTTCTAAGTTTGTAGGAATCTTTAGTGTAACCAAATTAAATGTTGTGGTATAATCTTGGAAAATAAAAATAAAAATGTGGGTTTGTAATGATTGTCTACAAAGTTTCAAGTAACAATTACAAATCAAAATTTATATGTAACATACATCTTCAAAAGAGAAGTAGTGAACTAAATTGTGAAGTTAGGTTTTATGAAGGAACTCTAAAAATCATTTAGTAAACCAAAATTTTATAAGAATGTGGTATCTTTAAAGGGTTTTCAAACTTTCAAGTAACTAACAATGTATAGAGTTTACAATTGTTATTAGGACAGTCAAACTCTAACAAAAAGTCTAATTGATGTTAGAGCTTCATATGAATAATAAGGTTTACACATTGTGATCTTTAATTACAGCTAATAAAGTTTGCAGTGTGGTATTTCCCTATCTACGACAATGTACTTACACATTTGATATGATAATTCTAACGTGAAAACATTTATAGGAATTGTATAATATGATATTCATAGATACATAAATACGTAATAAGAATAAGTTCTAATCATGTATAGGAATTGCATAACAATCTTAAATGAAATTTATAGTAAACAAAAATATTCATGAAAAAGTGGATGGCAAGAGATACAAGTAGAGAAGTAGGTTGGGTAAAAAATGGACATAAACTGAAAGAGACATGCATGTGAAACTTCTTGCATCAACTTCTCCTAGTACCTCAATCCTTTATGGGAAATAGGGTTTTACTACGTCTTTATTTCACTTTAATCCTTCATTTTTCTTTCTTTTTTTCTCATTTTAAACCCCTTTATATTTTGGACTTTAAATCTTGAACCCTAGTAGTTTTACTATAAGATTTCCAGACCAGTTCAATCATATTTGTCTTTTCTTTTGAGTGGGTCCTCGAGCGGCAACAACAACTTTGATAAGAAATGTAATTTAAATTCGGAGTATCTAGACATAAAGCTCATGATTTGTAATGGTTGAACATTATTGTCAATTTCTAACCATTTTCCTAGGCTAAGAACATTGGGATATTCAATTCAGTTTTAGGTAGGAACTAATGGATTCCAGGTACTTTTGATAAATGTTTTACACCCATTTAGAAATTGAGATAATTTCATTCTGATATCGGTTCAGTTCGATTCAGTTATTCAGGTAATATTTTTGAAAATCGAAAAATACCTGTAAAAATATCTAAACTATGGAAACTTATTCTACCACAAAAATATTTTAAATACTCAAAATATTAGGTATATAAGTGTATATATATATAATGTAGATATATACACTTATATACCTAATATGAGTATTCGATACTCGCATATGAATGAAGAGGAATAATAGGGTATTATGGAAATAGTCGAAACCAACTCAATACCCACTATTTTGGTTTGGTCCCGGATATTTGTTTAGAAATTTTTAAAGAAAGTTTAATTCTTAAACCTGATTATATTAAAAAAGATTTGGTCTAACTTTAAGATGTCAAATATCAGAACGAGAAGTCATATACATGAATACGCTACTTAAACGCTTAAAGAAGATTAATTAGCGATTAAAGCAAAGAATTTGACTATGATATTACTATATGTAGAAATGGTTAATATCTTAGTGTACAAATGAAAGACTATATCAACTTAATTACGTATCTAATCATCATTCAATGTGTATGTTGTCCATATATGCATAGAAACATTGAATCTATATTCATTAGCTTAATTATCACATTTATTGAGATAATATAATTTTGTACACTTGTTTCTTAGTCAATGAGTAATTATAGTGACATATCCATGGTAAACTTAAACGTGTAAATTAGGATTGTACTCAAAATCAACATTTTTCAAAGACGATAAATGAGTGAGTTTTCAAAGATAAGATGCTTCTTTAGTTTTATTTAATTTTCCCTCGAATCCACGTATTCAAAATGTCAAAGCAGATAGTTTAGTGTATACTTTATAGTAGATTAAACTGTATGTTGTCGAGAAAATTTGTTTTGGTAAATATGAATTTCCTACTTTATCAAAAACGAAAAAAAAAAGGTTATGAATTTTCTATCATAGCTTGAAAAACATGATTAAGTAATAATATATACAAATCTTTTTAATGTATATTATGTTTAATTTGCATTGTACAAACGTCGTCAAGTCGATTTATTTTTCTTTTATCTATGTTGCGAATTTCACTCGTAGTCCAATAGCTGCATTATGGCAGAAATATATCCGGACACTTTTTTGTTTTCAATTTGTTTTGATTTAATTGAAATGATAGATATATGTATATATATATATATATAAATCATATACGTAATAAAGAAAAAGAAAACTTAAAAATGATGAGACGACAAGCAAATGAGGGAAGAAGAAATGAATGAATGAAACAAGTGACTAATCATACGAATAGTCAAAATCGTTAACAAAACTTTTCAGCAGTTCACAATTACTAGTATTTATTTACATCTGGAAACTCTCTTTGCGCCATACCTCTCTGTCTGTCCTCTAATAATAATTAACTGCATTTATAATTTAAACACAAATCATATATGTAAACACAAATTATATACTCTTTCTGTTTACAAGTGATTTTTAGTCGAGTGGCCAGCAGTAAATCACTAAATGGCAGACACACTTACACATCCAGAGATCGAGTCTCATCACCTACATTATATAGGAACTTGGTTATTGGGCCGGCCAGTTGTGACTCATTATTGACAAAACAAAAATACTTCCTCTATAATTTTCTATAGTTGATATTTTAAGTTTTTCACACATATTAAGAAATCATTAATTGTTTTATTTTTTCTAAACAAAATATAGTTTATCACAAATTTCAAATCAATAAATTTTGCACAAATCACAAATCAATGTCCAGAATTTAAGGAGTCAAAAATCAATAAATTTTGCATAGAAATCTTAAAACATCAATAAAAAAAAAACAAATTTTTTTTTCTAAAACATCAAATAAGAGTTTGAATGTTTGGCAGTAAAGTTGCAGATTTTATCCATATGGGGTGATATGCTATTTGTGTAGCCATTCACATATTGCAAAAAAGTAATTAAAATAGTTAGATAAAATGGTTGCAGATCAAATATAAAGGAGAAATATGAACATACACCTCTTCTTGTCTAACCATCCGATCTGCATCAAACTTTTTTTTTACTTTTTTATTTATTTTAATTACAAATCATCTAAAATATAATTATAAATCATCTAAAATATAAATCATCTAACCATCCAAAGCAAACTCGACAAAATATCCCAATAAATCATAAGTCTATATATTTGAAAAACTAAATCCAAACACAAACCAGATTCAAATCAAATATTAAATTTTAATTTTTCTATTTAAACTTTTTAAATTTTTATGTAAAAATACATGAACCCGAACTCGATCTCTACTGTACCAAACTCTATACAGAAAATTAAAATATCTGAATATATCTTAAACAAAAATAACTAAAGTACCCAAATATTCAAAAAAATACTATAATATTGAGTTTTCACATATTTGTATGGTTTTTGGTTTATGTTCGGATTCGAGTCCGATAATAAAACAAAATAATAGTCTAAAACTGAAAAGAATATTTTATAATAAAATAATAATATAAAATATGTTTTGCATGATTTGCATTTGATCTGCATAATCTGTATAATCTGTATTTTTTGATATCTGTTTCCCATTCGAAGCCTAATAAAGAATAGAGGGAATATATAAATAAAATATAATATAGGTCCAAAGTTATCTTGAAAATTGTTTTTTAAGTCATTTAATTTCAGACATCTAGGAGGACTCAATGTTTTGCTTGATCTTTGCCCTGCAAATTTAAAATCATTAAGAAGTAAACTTATCGTTAGCAAATACTGGGCTATGTTTAGTTTTAGTTAATGTTTTAGAAAAAAAAATTGTTTTAATTTAGTTGATGTGTTAAGAAATCTATGCAAAATTTATTGTGATTTTAGTATTTCTGACTATTTAAATACTGCAAATTGATTTGTGATTGGTTAAATTATTTTGGAATTTATGATAAAACAAATTTTGTTTAGAAAAGATAAAATAATTAATAATTTTTAATTTGTGTGAAAAATTTAAAACATCAATCATAAAAAATAGAGGGAGTAATCGTTCGTTAGTTTGTATAATTTTTTCTTTTGTCAGCTAATGACTTTGTACCAGGGTTCGATCTTATCCGCTATATTATGGTAGCTTAAAAAAGAGATTTTAGGAATGAGTTTTAGGCTATGGATCGGATCTTGTCGATCTATTGTTGACAAAAAACAAACCCCTCAAAGTATCATGTGAGACAAATATAATTAGATAAAATCGAATTCAAGTAGAAATGACGGCAGAAATGACATTCAAATAAAGACAGTTTCCCTCATTCCCCAATCGCTAGTGTATACAACTTATTCAAACAATATAAACAAAAATCTGTTGAGCTCAGATTGAGCTTGTATTTGTTGAAATGTAAATTTATTAATAACTATGAGGAAATCTATTTACAAATAATTTATAAATGAATAAGAACAAATTAAATATGACTTTTCTTTAAAAGCATTAAGCATAACCATGACCTTGATTGAGACTTGAACCACCTTTAGAGGAGAGTATCAAACATATAGAGATCTTTTTAGTTGAAGTAACAGCTTATGCAAAATGTACCAAAGTAATTTAGATAATTCATACAGAAATTTAAGAGCTAGCAAAGATTGTTTTGTGTATACATGTGACGTAAACAACGCAATGATTACAAGCTCATTGACCTCTTAGACTTCTACTTCTACATTGGTTCTTTCCTAATTTGCTGGCCCGTAAAGAAACTCTTTTGCATAATTTAAGCCACTTTGCATCAGCAACTTGGGGATTTTATGGTTCTTCATTGGATAATCCTCTCCAGATGCTAGCCTTTTATTTGTAGTTCCAACGTCTATATAAAAAGATGCGCCATAGAATGATACTTGTTGCTCGGTGGGGTTAATGAATGACATTCCCGAACAAGAACTTTGAGGGCAAAGAGCCTCTGAGCGTCTAGCAGAATCTGTGCATGAGAAAGGCATTCCCAAATATGATTCTTTGGCATCAGGTACGAGACCGACATTGTTGTAGGCAGATGGTAAAGGAAGTTGTTGCTGGCTGAATGTGAAGCTGTTTGGTGGCAATAAACCAGATCCATGGAAGTTGAGATCCTTATCAGACAATGGTAAAGAAGCGAACGAGCAACATGGATTCAGAATTGTGCGAGTGAATTCTGAATGAGGAATAATATTTGTTCTGGATTGAGAAGCTAAGCTGACATGTGGTTCACAACACAAAGGTAATGAACCTTTTGAACTATCACGTAGCCAAGCTTGGTTCCAGTTCTGGTCCAATGATGAAATTGAATGATTTTCTGTAACTTGTGTTGTCCTTTGCCATTGATAGCTCTGGTGAGTTAGGCTCGCCAGAGATGGATGATCTATAGAAGCACTTGGTTCTATGATCCTCTCACCCGTTCTAACCATACCTGAGTAACTAGTACTGACTGAAACATCCTTACCCATCAGCCGCATTGTTGCTTGAGTGTTTTGTAAACACAAATTACCACGCTCTGATATCACATTTCCGTTATTTATGCTATGATCCAGACCATTTTGCTTTGATATATTGATTGTGTGGCTACTCCTAGGATTGACTTCAGAATGTACAGTGTGACTGCAGTCGCCATCATTAGTGTATGTGAAGCTCTCATCAAGGCCTAACCTAGCAGGAAAGTACTTGTGACCTTTCTCATTATGCGCTGGGAATCTGCCTGCACTGTCTTTGGCAAGAGCTGGCTCAGTGTAAGGCTTCTTTTCGATGGGAATGTCCACTACACTTCCAAGTAAACGATTGTTTTCTGTAGCCGTAGATACAGAGTAACCAGTAAATAAACCTGACCGATCAAGAGTTCTACAACCCTCTCCATTTGCTTTAACTAGCTCACCTTGTAGATTCAGAGGGAACTTCAAGATCGCCTCTTCCACATTCTTTTGTCTATGTAAACCTGATTTTTCCATCCATTCAACAAAAAGTGGATCAAAACGTGATTGGTGCAGCAATGTCCCCCAATGCATATCAGCTGATGCAGGTTGGGAAACAGAAGAACAAGTTCTGTATGAGCTCTCACTTGAAGTAGAGATAAATGGCTGAATAGGTTGACCAACATGTCTGTTTCTCTCTAAACCCAATGCATCCTTAACTCTATCCTCTGAACTAAGATGTGGTCCAGGAAAACAAGACAAGTCAGATTTTGCTTGAGGATGACCTAAGTGTCTTTCTGAAACTGCAGGCTGAAACGTTTGTTGTTGCCTTGATTCTAATTGCATAACGGCACTGATTGGATCATTCAACATAACCTTCACTGGCTTGACATTTACAGATAACAGATCCTCGGAAGATGAGAGACTCAACTTATTCATTTTCAAGCAGCAGAGATCTAAAAAGGTAATTGTTCTCTTCAATTGAGAAAGATGTCCACTTTGATCAGAAAAACTCACATGCTTCTCACACTGAGCATGAGTTTTTGACTTATCAGGACTCCTCACAAAGCAAACTTTTCGTCTTGCCTTCAAAATTGCAGGAATCTGAAATTCATTATCTCTACTCACTGATTCAACCTTCTTGCTACAAAGAGATATAACATCAGAGCTTCTTTTAACCCCAAGACGGCATTTTCCAACATCCACTTTTTCTCGAGCTTGTTCTTTACATTTATTAACCTGAATACAATGTGTATCACAAATTCACTAATGTTAAGTTATACAGCAGATTCTTTACATACTAATGAGCTAAATCAAAGCCAATGACACATTCCAATATTAGCTTAGCAGATTTATAAAAGTTTTATAATAGAATATATGAACCTTGTTAGCAAATTTCCGATCACCGGAATCTACAGACTCCTTGATTTTATTCTTCTTCTGCATTACACGATCTTTTGTTCTCTTTCTCTTTGAACCGATTAAGACGTCGGAATCATCACCCTCGTCTTCTTTATGCGTTACTTGAATGTTCGGCGCCGGCGCAAAAATTTCGACGATGGAGCGCTTCTTACACGGTCTAGACTTAACCTTTGCCTTTGCCTTACGTAGAAGAGGCGAATCGGAATCAGCAACCGATACAGGAGATTTCGTAAGAAGCGAGGCTAGCTCATGCGACCACCAACGGAACTTGGCAACAGTAATCGGAGGAAGAAGTGACTGAACAAAATATCCGGTTACCTCTCCAGGAAACGGCCAACATTTGCGCACTTCAACACTCCTTATCCTCCGAGTATACTCTCTGCGATTCACCATATCAAAACATTCAGATCCGAAATGCACCTCACAAGTCATAAATCAATATATAAGCTCTGTGAAACAAATACTAAAATACAGCACTCACCTGATGGAGAATCCTCCGTAATCAACCTCCATGGATCATACAAATGCAACGATACAACGAAGAAGATGATAAGCAAGCAGGTCTCACAGTTTCCCGCCACGCTTGTGAGAGTGTCTCTCTAATGGCGCTTTTACATGATTTTTATTCTTTTTATACAAACAAAAATATAAATTATGAAATCGAATAATTAATGGAGGTGAAAGCGACAGAGGAGGAGACGGCAACGTAAACGAAGCGTAGAGGCCGAGTTATTTCAGTCACGCTCTCTAACCACTACGCCTCACGCGCTTGCCTTCCCCAACTAAACCCAAAACTAAGACCTTCTGTTTATGTTAAAATAATTAAATAATTCTATGTTTTGATATGATGGTATTATTGTCAGAGCTGAGTATGAGAGTATCTACAATAGTCAAAATCTATAGATTCGATTTGACGTGAGACTGAACAGATCAAAGAAGAAGGACCATTTGATTTGACCCCATCAATATACAATTATTTTTGTACAGTATTTTTGACAGCACACTTTTTATGGGCTCGAGGATTCAATTTTTAGCGTTGTTATCCTATATTACGATTTTGTATGTGTTACGATTACATTATCACTCGGATTAGATCATCAGTAAGTCATACACACACCATGTTTTGATCAGGATAAAGAAACCAGCGATGCCATATAGATTACAAAGAGATAATAGAGATTGCCATTGTAAAATCAAAAATAAGAGTCGGTCATCTAGCGAAGGAGAGTGACGTACGGCTAACACTGGGATTCACATTATCTCGCTTCGTAAAAAATCTGAATCTTGGAAGGCAACTTCCCAGCCTCACCTGTTTGTAATCGATCACACCATTAAAGCCGTCTTAGAAACTTCTAATTGAATTCTAGAGATAGAGAAGTAGGAAGAGAGAAGAGAGTATTGACCTTCCAGCTCATTTTGCGTGCAATTCGATCACTTGTTAACTCCAAAGCAGAGATGATTTCTCGAAATGTTGGTCTTTTTGATGCATCTTTGTCCCAACAATCCTCGATCAGCCTGGCAATAGAGAGAGATCCCTAAGTCAAGCCATGGATGAATCTTGTTTCTTAATCTTATTTATTGCAGAAACTTACTCTCTTAACCCAAAAGGATATGATTTTTCTGAAGCATTAAATGGTGGACGTTCGTCTTCAATATAAGCTTTAGGAACTTCGCTTTCTTCTTTCTCACCAAATGGTACACATCCTTCTATCATCTGTTAAGAACATCATACTTGAGATTTTTAGTCTCTTAAGAATTTTTGCTCTATTCATATAACTGACATTGCACAAGTCTCATTACCTCTTGTAAGATCAAAGCGAAAGAAAATACATCTACTTTTGTATCATACTCTTTGTTTTTATAAACTTCTGGAGCCATGTATCTCCCTGCGTCAAGGAGAGTAACATCAGCATAAAACCATCCATGCAAAATAGCCATTAAGCTTAGGTCTTGCCAAGAACATACATCCTTCGATAGAGGAATTTCGGTTTAAGATTATCAAGTAAGAGAGAACTTACAAGAACTGGCCAATGCTGCTGTTGTAGGCCTGTCTTTTTTAACTGGCTTTGTAACTACCAGCAGTCTGCTGATTCCAAAGTCTGCAACTTTTAGATGTCCCGAATCATCCCGCAGTATGTTTCTGTGTTCTTATTCGAACAAATAAGATCTTTAGGAAATATGAAATATGGTAACCATAGAAAACAGTGTGTAATCAAAATATATCAGACTGTTAAATCTAGGAGTATAACTTACGGAGGCTCTAGGTCGCAATGGATTATTGCTTCAGGTTTATGCTCGTGTAAATAATTCATTCCCCTGGAAAAATGTGAAAGAATACCGTACAGATAATCAAAAATCATTATACATGTGTCATTGCCATCGGTAGGCATCAATGTAAACTTGTAATCACTCTGGAGAAAAATAAAAATACAGACAATAGCAAAATACCTAGCAATTTCAAGCGCAAACTTCACTGCTTGTGCAGGCATTAGAGGCCCTTTCCTGTCTAGGTACTGTCGGAGATCTCCCTACAAATAAACAAAAAATTATTTGAAACTTAGAAGCATAGCTTTATGTAGTGAAGTTTACAACTGAGCAGTTTGCAGAGGTGAAGATCTTAACATCTTCTAACAATTAAACATCAAAGCCATTCATCATGTCATATCTAACCAACTGTCCAGTTAACATCATAATGGTAAAAGAAAAGTTGTTTCAAGTATCTCAAGGTGTAAGCTGCTTGAAATCTCTCGACCCAGTATTTCCAGAATGTTTATAAGATTCTAACTGCTAATGCTGATGAGGGATTCTGCAACTAATATGGTAATTTGTAAAACTAAACAGATAATATATCATTATATCATCTGAATGTGGTTATCCTGATTGAGAAAGAATAGAACCTTTGGTAAAAACTCCGTGACAATCATCATGGGGGTACTTTGCGTAACTGCCCCCAAAAACTGAACAACATTCGGATGGCGTATCTTTTGAAGCAGTGTCAGTTCGTCTCTAAATGCATTCCTGGAAACCAGAACGGAATTCAAATCTTTGGCGCATGATTAATTCAACGATGTAAAGAAGTTGATGGAGGGTTAACTCACGCTTTGTCTGCATCAGTGAACATTTCCTCTCCAAATGTTTTGACAGCCACATCAATTCCACGCCATGAAGCCTTGTGAAAGGTACCCTGTCGAGCAAATAGATAATAAAGACAGTGTGAATATAACATTTAACAAACTTGTTAGCATTTGTTGGCAAAAGCCTAAAACTCTTTTCGCCAGTTATGACTCTTCCTAAAGATATTAGCAATTGAAAACCCCGATAAACAAGTCTGGTAGTGAACTTCTTACCTTTGAAATTTTCACAGAGTTAGAAAAATCAAGCTCTGAAGGATGAATCTCATACTCTGGAACTTCTTTACCATGCATAGGAGCAATCTAAAACACACAACAATTAACAACTAATCAGGACTCTGAGTAAAGCTATACACATACATCCAAACAATTAGTAGGTATAGATAAGAACACATACCGGAGGCTTTCCACCATGTTTTTCCAAAAGTTTAATCACATCTTGATTTTTGTAGTACACTGCATCTGCAAGAGGCTGTTAAGATCAATCACGAATTGTTACCATCGTTATTATTCCAACCAAGTTCGTAACCGTTCCACTAAAACTCTTCAACCATAATCCGATTCAACAGAATTTTGATATTGCTAAAATATATGCTAGTGGCAATTCGTCGAACACAAAACGAACTATGAGAAGTCAAACATAGCAGCCTAAATTCAGATAAATCCATACCGTACTGCCCCATCGGTCCATCGAATTGACCTTAGCACCACGACTAAGAAGCAACTCAACTACATCAGTTCGTCCCTGACAAGCAGCGACGTGAAGAGCAGTACGGCCATCGATGTCACGGTAATCAATATTAGTTCCGGAATCAAGCATCTTATTAATCCCATCGATATCACCTTCGTTAGCTAGATACATTAAACGAATTGTCGGATCCACGATCCCAGCCGTGGCCGCCGCCAACTCGTCGTCCTCATCTTCCGTTACGACATCTACAGGGGATCTTGAGTCCGGCGCTAAAGAAGACTGCCTTCCGAGCTTGAATCTCGCCGGCGATTTCGGAACAACCGTCATTTTCAGAGAGCAGGGAGGACTTGACTCTTCCACAAGCAAAATAGCTGTAAATGGAATTGTAACGGCAGAAACAGAAAAAGTGAGGTAAGAAATATCAAAGCCCAACCAATCAACAGGTTAAGGCTTTAATAGTTTGCCTCTTTATGCGGGTGAAGTATCTTACTCGTTTTCCTACTCATCCTCTTATATTCTTCAATTATTGATTGTGTTTTTGACTATTGGTTTTACTTTTTTATCAACATTGATTCAACAATATTCTATTCATAGCGTAAAACCAACTCCTAAAATTCTTTAAGCTACCATAATGTAGCGGGTAAGAATCAAACCATAGTGCCAAATCATTAGCTGGATCATCCTAACCACCGGACTAAAAACAACTCTCGACTTGTTTTTCTTTTTTAATTCTAATTTTTAACTCAATAGTTATTAAAAAAACACAATTATCGCGAAAAATTATTTTCACAGTAATTAAGATAAGATAATTCAGTTAATAATTTTGGAATTCACCAGCCCTACAAATAATATATTAGAGAAAATTGAGTAAATAAACTTAAGAATATGAATGAGTTTTGTCAATGTAATCATTAACCAAAAAACTTCTGAGACATGTTAGACTGGTTTTACGAGTATTTTCTTTCGTATGCAAAATTTTCCTACACTTAACTTTTTTGGAATAACAAGTTTGTTGACAAAGAAGTCAACCTAATAAAATAATTGAATTTTATCGATTTAATTGATAAGAAAAAGAAATAGTAGAAATAGCAGTATTTTCAAGCATAATTAAAACCAGATAAATGTTTGTGCTAACAGTAAAACATAAATTCTCTTTTCTTTTTTAAGATTGGAATCTTAGGAATTATAGAGGAGACATCGGCTCACGTTTTAAGAAACTAGTTGTCCCTGTCAGGTATCCTTTGCATGAGGAGCAGGTACAGAGAGCTAATGGGCCGACCTAGTCAAACTAATTGGGCCATTATTGGATTGATACTTAGCAGCCCGAAGAAGCCGAACTACTTCTACTCGACCCACATAACGTGTGGAAGTCACTCTAGTTTTAAGACACATGCCCGAAAAGTTAAGTCCCAGGATAAAACTGACAGATAAGCAAAGGCTCGTTATAGACTTTGCTAGTTTAGATTTGAAGAAGAATTCTGTCCGTTGATTCAAGCTGGATTTTCTTACAACCGTTGATCTTCCGATAACACGGATCCGTTAAGAGAAATTCAGTATCTACCAAATTAGGAATTTTTGGAAGCCAAGTCATATTACACTTTTACAGAGACTATTTCTTCTTCATCTTAGCTTACGGTTTCTGAATTCTGACATTTTACCTTGAGGTGAAAATGGAGATTTCGGAGAGAGCTAAAGCTCGATTGGCAGTTTTGTCTGCACACTTGGCGGTTTCTGATTGCGTTGGATTGGAACAGGTGTTACCGGCGATCGAGCCATGGTGCACATTGGCTCACACGAATGCTGCACCACACGGATCCCTTCAGGGAAAATTGACGATTATCGATGATCGTACGGGAAAGAAATATCACGTCCCTGTCTCAGAGTATGGTACCATTAAATCCGTTGATCTCAAGAAGGTATTTATCGGGTTTGTAAATTTGAAAATCGATTATGAGTAATCGACTAGCATTTGATCTGATTGATTATTGGTATCTGAATTTCGATTCGTGTTCCCGGAATTTGAGAAGAATTTTGATGGATTTACTATTTACATGTTTTGAGTGCAGATAACGACTGGGAAGGATGATAAGGGGATTAAGTTATACGATCCTGGTTACTTAAACACAGCTCCTGTTCGATCTTCGATTTGTTACATTGACGGTGATGAAGGAATTTTACGTTATCGAGGATACCAAATCGAGGAATTGGCTGAGAGCAGTACTTTTATTGAGGTTGCTTATCTCCTCAGTAAGTCTTGATCAGCTCTTAGCTTCTTCTTGTTCCTTATTTCTCTTTTGGAGCGTATACTTGTGGTGGAAAAGCAAGTGTTTAATCATAGTCTTGCTAGTGAACCTGAGATAGTGTTTGATTATCTTTAAATTTCTCATCTTTCGTGGGTTGATCTTAAAGGTTCTGTGTTTTCCTGGTAGTGTATGGGAATCTGCCTACTCAAGGTCAGTTAGCTGATTGGGAATTTGCGGTTTCTCAGCATTCAGCCTTGCCTCAAGGAGTATTGGTGAAATTCTACTCTTTTCTCATATTAGAATTCATACTTGTCTAATTTGCTAAACTTTACAAAATGTAAATCTCAAAACAAAGAGGGATTTCGGAAAACTATATCTTTTAAGTATAAGTTGTTCTTCTTGCTTGTAAGCCATACTTGTCAGGTCCATAAAAATGCTGGTTCACTTTCAACTATTGGACAATCCTGTATTCTATGTGCATATATTAAGAGTTTGAATAGCCTTTGTAAAAGAGTTTTGATGCCAAGTTTGATAATGTCTTCCACCTGAGATTATATCTGAATGTTTTTGCAGGATGTCATACACTCTATGCCTCATGATGCACACCCAATGGGAGTTCTTGTGAGTGCGATGAGTGCACTTTCTATCTTTCATCCTGATGCAAATCCTGCGATTAAGGTAAGTTTTATAATCCATTTTTGGGAACTGTTAAGATGTCATTTTTCTGAAAATGTCTGTGCCAACTCACTTTGCTTCATTTGTTGTATTCTTGATTTACCGAAAATTCCGATCGGATGCAGGGCCAAGATATTTACAAGTCAAAGCAAGTACGTGATAAACAGATTGTTCGCATTCTTGGAAAGGTATTGTGGGATTGTAAATTAGTTTCGGGACTGGAAAAAAGTTTGTCAGTATGTATATCTAATATAACGTATCTGCAGGCACCAACAATTGCAGCGGCTGCTTATGCGAGGATAGCAGGCAGGCCTCCTGTTCTTCCTTTGGGCAACCTTTCTTACGGAGAGAATTTTCTCTATATGCTTGATTCAATGTACTTCCCTCTAGCTTCCCTCTATGTTTTGTGCACTGCTTTAGTCACTTTAGATCCGTTTCTAGCTTCAAACGTCTCTCTAACAGTATACATTCTTCAATTTTACACTAATTACAGGGGCAATAGGTCGTACAAGCCTAATCCTCGTTTGGCTCGAGTGCTAGATATCCTCTTCATACTGCATGCTGAACATGAAATGAACTGCTCTACTTCTGCTGCTCGGCATCTTGCCTCTAGGTACTTATCACTGGCTAGAGATTTTTAGTTTAGACTGCTATGAGAGTATTTAAAAAATCAGTATTGTGTTTCTGCAGTGGTGTTGATGTGTACACTGCTGTTGCTGGTGCTGTTGGAGCGCTTTATGGTCCACTTCATGGTGGTGCAAATGAGGCTGTACTAAAGATGTTATCAGAGATTGGGACTGTTGAAAATATTCCAGAGTTCATCGAAGGCGTGAAGAACAAGTAATTGAATACTTAAGAATTAAATTGTGGTGAGTCATACCACTAATGTTATATTCCCGTGTCCTTGTTCTCAGAAAGAGGA
Source organism: Lepidium africanum (assembly GCA_900406405.1). Taxonomy (NCBI): domain Eukaryota; kingdom Viridiplantae; phylum Streptophyta; class Magnoliopsida; order Brassicales; family Brassicaceae; genus Lepidium; species Lepidium africanum. The sequence goes on along the minus strand of OVAX01001692.1, from coordinate 4,080 downwards.
AGATGTCAGGTTTTGGACATCGCGTTTACAAAAACTACGACCCTCGAGCAAAAGTCATAAAGAGACTAGCGGATGAAGTGTTCTCCATTGTTGGGAGGGACCCTCTCATCGAGGTACTTTAGATCCTTGTACTTGTATATCGCTCCAAGTATCTGGTTTGTCAAATATTTTCTTGTATAAATGTGTCTTAAAATATAATATGATTTTTTCAGGTGGCAGTTACTCTTGAGAAGGCAGCACTCTCTGATGAGTATTTTGTTAAGAGAAAGCTTTACCCAAATGTTGATTTCTACTCTGGATTAATCTATAGGTAAGACATTGCTGAGTCATCTGACAAAGTCCTGTAACTATTAAGTTCTTTACCTGAATCTTGTGCATTGATAAATGAATTGGGTTAAATAAACAACAGGGCAATGGGTTTCCCACCAGAATTCTTCACAGTCCTATTTGCAGTCCCACGCATGGCTGGATACTTGGCACACTGGCGTGAGTCGCTAGATGATCCTGATAATAAGATCATGAGACCCCAACAGGTAAAATACATTATACAAAGCTTATATACACACTTGTTTGATGATTCAAAAGGTTATTGTTTTGGCTCATGGCTCACCGTATTGTGTGGTTGCACAGGCCTACACTGGAGTGTGGCTAAGGCATTACGAGCCAGTGATAGACAGAACGTTCTTAAGTGATTCGGATAAGTTGGGTCAAGTTTCGGTTTCGAATGCATCAAGAAGGCGTTTATCTGGATCTGCACTTTAATCTCAATCCTATTACAGACAGACAACTAACGAAGAAAATATTGGGATACCTCTGGCCAAAAAAGAGTCTTCTCAGCAATCTATTGTTTTCTTTCTCGAGTAATTTCTTCTTCTTCCTCTTATAGTTAAATACTTAATAATGCATTCTATTGTTATTGTCTGTCTGTTATTATTAAATTTTATGATTTATTAACAATTTTATTTAGGGAAAGACATATTTTTCATAAACTTTATCTGGAGATTTTTATTAAAGATCTTATATCTGGATGAATTCATAATTCAACTCCAAATTTGGGTGAGGTGACTGACTTATTGAAGTTGTACTCCGATATTACTTGTAGTGACAATTGTCTTTAGTTCCGACTTATTTCTGAACTCATTGTTTTGGGAAAAGATAACTATAAATCATATCCTCTTGAGATGATTGATTTTGACGATAATACATAACGTTTTCCTATCATTTTGAATGGCCAAGAGTACTTCCATGAGAAAAACAATGGAGAGAAGTGAGAGTATATGACAAAACAAAAGATATGGAGTAAGACAGAACAAAAAACAAAGAAGCTGTCGAGATAGTGTGGCGCCTTTAATAATTGGGACAGAAATCTACAATAAATCACCCACATCTTAAACCCCACAAAAATAGGTATATACGTGACAGCGAATTGGTTATTTAAACACTTCAAAATTATCATCTTTTTGTAAGAAGCCTACAGTTACTTAGTTTCTTCTTCAATTCTTTTCTCTAAGTTCTGATTAATATTTTTTAGTTTTGTTGAAGGGAAAATGCACGATACAGAGAGAGTGAAAGCTCGAGTGACCGTTCTTTCTGCGCACTTGGGGGTATTTGATTCTGTCGGATTGGAACAGGTGTTGCCAAGGATTGAGCCATGGTGCAGGCACCAACAATTGCAGCAGCTACTTCTTTGAAAATTGCAGGAAGGCCTCTTGTTCTTCCTTCAAGCAACCTTTCTTATTCAGAGAATTTACTCTATATGCTTAATTCAATGTACTTTCCTCTCTATCTTCCCTTTTTCTTAACATAAACACTTGCATTGATATGCTTGATTTAGACATGTCTTTATTACAGGGGCAATAGGTCTTACAAGCCTGATCCTCGACTTGCTCGAGCTTTGGACATCCTCCTCATACTGCATGCTGATCATGAAATGAATTGCTCTACTGCTGCTGCTATGCATCTTGCCTCTAGGTACTCATAATTAATTATAAGGAGTCATAGAGTCTGATATAAGATACGTATATATTAATTAGTATCAGTGTAAATATGTAGTGGTGTTAATGTGTACACTGCTGTTCCTGGAGCTGTTGGAACCATTTATGGTCCCCTTCATGGTGGAGCAGTTGAAGCTGTGCCTAAGATGTTATTAGAGATTGGAACTGTTGAAAATATTCCACAGTACATTGAAGACGTGAAGAACAAGTAACTCAAACACCTAAAGATAGATTGTAATTTTGTTATATAACACGTTAATGTTGTTAACTCTGTTCTTACAGGAAGAAGATTTCAGGTTTTGGACACCGAGTTTACAGAAGCTATGACCCACGAGCTAAGGTCGTAAAAAAGCTGTCGGATCAAGTTTTCTCCATTATTGGAAAGGATCCTCTCGTAGAGGTAATTTGTATTAGAACATCCCATTTCGAAAAGTTTCAGACTACAGTGGATATTTCTCTAGTAAAGATATAAGGTTTATGGATCATTCTACTTATTGCCAATTGGCTTTAAATCGGAAGTCATAATAGACGAATATATGTGGTTAAGATAGAAGTGGTTTATGATGTTTTCAGGTAACATTTGCTTTAGAGAAGGCAGCACTCTCAGATGAATATTTTGTTAAAAGAAAGCTTTACCCAAATGTCGATTTCTACTCTGGATTAATCTTTAGGTAAGAAACATCAATGAGCCATATCTTCTTACAGATGACTTGCTGTAACCATTCATTGACTAAAACCACAGGGCAATGGGAATCACACAAGAATTCATCGTAGTGGCACGTCTGGCTGGATACTTGTCACACTGGTTTGAGTCGTTAGATGATCCTGACACTAGGATCATGAGACCTTAACAGGTAGAATACACTATGGTAGATCAATGTGACCTCAAAAGGTTTTTTCTTTGGCTCATGGCTCATTGTATCTGCACAGGTCTATACAGGAGTGTGGCTAAGGCATTACGAGCCAGTGATAGACAGAATGTTCTAAAGTGATTCGGATAAGTTGGGTCAAGTTTCCGTTTCAAATGCATCAAGAAGGCGTTTATCTGGATCTGCGCTTTAGTATCAATCCTACTATAAACAGACCACTAAAGAATACCTCCGGCCGAACAAGAGTCTTCTCAACAATCTCTTTTGTTTTTTTTTGGTAATAGAAGGTTCGGCCCTGGACGTACATTCCCTAGGAGCCGGGAAGCCCAGGTAAAATCCCTGGCCAAGTGACTCGAACCCATCACCTCTACCTAGGAGATTTACCACTAGACCAAGACCACTTGGTTTTGTTTGTTTTCTTTCTCTAGTTCTTTCTTTCTTTCTTTTTTCATTAGTTACATACTCAATAATACATTCTAGTGTTATTGTTTGTCTGTTATTGGTAATTTTTATGATTTAATAAAAAATAATGTTGTTATGTAGGGAAAGACATATTTTTCATAAATTATCAGGTAAAAATTGTAAAAGATCTTGATCCTTTTGATATAATACAAATATCTTTCAAACCCCAAATCTTAGGTTTCACGGCTTGAAGCAAGCTGTATAATGACATTGTTGTAGTTGTGACTTATATTTTAACACATTATTTTGGGAAAAGATAACTCCTTAATCATACTCTTTAGAATATGATTAAATTTTCACGATAATTTATAATCTACATAACGTTTTCCTTTAATTTTGTATGGCATAGAATATTTCCAGGAGAAAAACAATGGAGAGTACAAATAAATACATAAAAATGGCGGTTAAAGCCTGTAGTACATGACAAGACAAAAGATATGTAAGTTAGACAGAACAAACAACAAGGTAACTGTGATTGTGAGATGGCTTAAAACAATTAATAAACGTTACAATCTCTATTGTGTTAAAAACTAGAGAGAAGAGAGATAATGAGAGAGAGAAAGTTTTGCTCTGTATTATTAAGTGTGAAGGTGTATATACATTATGAAAGAAACGTTCATATTTATAGACAAATTTTGGTTTTACTGTGCGTGCATAGTAATGCATGGGCTCCACATATATAATAAAAATTGCCGTAATTGTTGACGTTCTTAACACTCCCCCTTGGAGACCACCGTCACAAACGTTTCTTGTCG